>JABBWB010000350.1:0-42425 GCA_016628085.1 Suillus occidentalis
GCGAGAAAGGCAATAGTAGAGCAATACTCACTGTTAAACATACATGTATTCTTGTTTGATACTTGCAGAAGGCCGCATGAATGTGGCAACTGTATCACCGAGCTCACGAATGTACACACACAGAGATTGATCAGTATGGCACAGATTTCTCCATTATGCTGATGCATGATGTGATATGTAAAGTGCCTGTTGAATAGTCAGTAAGATAACAAGGCAAGCCACGACCCACCAATGTCAAACCCTGAGATAAGGTACCAACCCATAAAGATACAACATCAGTGCAAAGTCGCATTCTCATTGGAAGTAGCACATTTAGATCACAGCCGTCAGTCATTGAAAACTTGCGGGAGGTTGCGTGGAAAGTCGAAGCAGGACAAAGGTTGTTTGTTGCAATCCTTGATGAAAACAACTCGGCTAGTGCGCAGAGGCAAGGCATTTTCGCACGAATTCCCAATTGACACATAGTCAATGAACATCATGAATGATCTGTATAGCAGCTCGTCATAAGAAATCTGAAGCAGGCGGCGTCAATTTTCAGAGCAGTACATATATTGATTCTCGCTCGCTCAGTGGCAACATATTGAGCTCCACTCACTGAGTAAACATATCGTGATTCTTCACAAGTAGGAACATCTACCAGTCAACAAGTAAACAATGTCATGAATTTTTTCTCGCTCACCTGGTGACATATGTTGACTGTCGCTTCTTCAGTGAATAAGTCATTGCTCTATGGGAGGTACCACTTTCACTCTTGGCTTCAAAATTGTAGACCTTCGATTGTACATTTCGGTCGCGACTCGTCAAGCCTGATCATTAGCTTTTGTTTCACCTTCCCTCAAATTTCAAGTTCGAACAATGTGGGAGTCTGTCCTCTATCACAAACTTGAGTAGACCAGTCATGAACGCTCCTTTCCTCTATAAGGTCAAACATGACCATGTGATGATCGATGGCATAATTATGCTGATGGGTGTGATTATGTACTATATAATGTTATATATGTCTTCTACTTTCTTCACCGGTTCACTGATGACACCAGCCTCAAATTCTGGGACTGTCCATTGTCCGATCTATATATGACTCCCGGCCGGGCCGTTAGATTGCCCAAAACGATTTTCGCATGAGGAGTACACAAGCACAAACAAACCGATAGTATAAATTGCGAACAATTTCTGGTTGACCTTCACCGCAGCTTTTTAGACAGTGCCCGTTCTGCCAACCTTCAGGAAGAACGACGGCGATTCGGTAATGCGAAGAGTGCTTCGGATAGGATTATGAACGCACGCATCTTATTTGTATGGTGTAGTGGGTGTCAGACCTCTCCAACATCTCGTCCTCATCTTCGTTGTGTTTGCATATCACCACATGCTCATCGCCCTGTGCGATGGGATGATGCATAAAAACAGATGTGTATAGTAACCAGTGCCATTTTAGATTTAGAAGAATCTATCAATCAGAACTTCGTCTCCTTTTCACTCGCGCGTGGCTGCTGGGTGAACTTGCGTCCTCAACCGAACTTAGGTCACTCGAGTCATCTTCATCGCTGTGCACAGCAACAATCACGGCGGCGGCAGCAGCGGCTACGGCAACCACAGCAGCACCCATCAACATAACTTTTCTCTGCATCTCAACCTCGCTCCGAATTTCGTCATGTTTCCGTTTGGATGATGACGAAGCCAACGCCGAAGTACCCACATCCATCATGGATGTAGCAGGCGTCGAGGGTTCAATGCCGAACGAAGAAAAGGCTTTCAAATCCGCAGTGAAAAGTACCTAAGGAGAGGAAAATGAGCAACTCAAAAAAAAGAAAGGCAACTTCGAATAGATACGTACAGAATGAGCCCAACCGGCATATTCACCCCAAATGTCGGCAAGCTTAGTGGCTACTTCATCGTAGATTCGAGGGGTCATGACACCTTTTCCTTTGGAGCCGCCCACGGTACGCAGCCCGTAATGCTTAATAGCAATCTGGTGAACGTGAGTGTCCACTGGAATTACTTCTTTCTGAGGACGGCAAAATTCAGGATTAGATGCAAGCGTAACTGGGATCAACTGACTTTATCCAAGCTCATGAGAAGAACGCAGTCTGCTACCTTGCGCCCCACGCCGACGAACTTCAGAAGTTCTTCACGAGCATCTTCAGTGCTCATGTCTCTCAATCCGGACAACCATTCCTCACAGTCCTCTCGTGACTCTGAGTTGGACATCGAGGAACCGTGAGTATCCACAAGCATTTTCGCAGTGCGCTGAATATAATCAGCACGGTAGCCAAAGCCCAAACTCCGAAGAGTGGATTTGACTTCAGGAGCAGCAAGGAGAGAGGGCGGGGGAAAGGCGTGATACGCTGCAGGACCTTGGGAGTCACTTTCACTAAATTCGGGAGGTGGTAAGGAAATCAGGGGAGGAGAGTACTTCTTGCAGAGAGCGTGCACCATCTTGGTGATCCGGGGTATGTTATTATTAGAAGAGCAAATGAAACTGGTATGAGGAAAAACCTGTCAAGCCTTCGAGCCAGTTCAGAAGTAGGCTACGCACGATACCAGGTTCTCCCAAGGATCTTGTCTCAACATCCGGATCCCAGAAAATCGAGATTTAACTTTATTAAAGACTTGATCTCGGTCACTCCACTGGTTGTAAAGCTTCACCAAGTCGACGTCGAGCTGAAAATAATCTTTAAGCCAAGTTAATGTATCTTCGTCTCTAACTCCCTCCTGCGCTGCAGAGAGATGTTCTCCTGGAAAAACGGAGCGATAGAAAAGATAATCGGAAGACTGTCTTAAGCATACTACGCGGTCCCTCAGGCACAGACGGTACTCGTGAGTAGGACAAGATTCTGTGCCAGGGGACGAGGAAAGGGGGTAACATGTCCAACGAAATGACTGGCCGCATTTCAAGACAGCTGCTAAAGAGAGCTGTACGGCTGACAATGGCAGGGCACGAAACCCAGCAGGAATTGAGGAAGCCATCATGAAAGTCGCTAGAAAGTCAAGTAGATCAAGCGTCAGAGTACGACTGAGAAAGCTCTCCTCAAGTTGAAGGCGGACACCTAGTGAATACTATAGTATTCCTAAGACGCGGCGGTCACGGTCAGAAGTAAATTCACACAGCCACCACCATATTCGCTTTATCACTAACCTATATGCCTTCAGAAGGAGATACGTTTCTTCCCAGAATACAAAGCGTGTTCTACGCTGTATTCGATTTACAGAAGGGACCAAAAATTGTGTATC
The DNA here is from genome assembly GCA_016628085.1 of Suillus occidentalis. NCBI lineage: Eukaryota > Fungi > Basidiomycota > Agaricomycetes > Boletales > Suillaceae > Suillus > Suillus occidentalis. The sequence goes on from JABBWB010000350.1 coordinate 3,229, forward strand.
AGGTTCCAGAAGGTCTCATCACAGGATCAACAGCAAATCAAAACTCCAACCATTCAGTCACCTCTTCTCCTTCGCCGTCGATAGCTGCAGCCATGTTGGAATCGGACGTAACGCCTTCGCGAAGGTCAAGTCCTTCTGTTAATTCTCATGGTGGTCGACGTGCGAGTTCTCTTAATGTCCCTTCGCTTCATCAACGCTCTTCTTCTTCCAGTCGCGTTCTGTTCAATTTCGATGACATCTCAAAGTATGTGATACCTCCTGGAGAACTTTGTGGGCGGCTGGTTATTTGCGCTACCCGGAAATACCGTATCATTGGCTTTCCTGTTTTGCTACCCGGTAATTACCAGCGGAACTACTTCCAGTACAACGTCTGCTTTGTCTTCGAGCGGTCTGCGGATTTAAGTTGCTATGAACCAATAGTTCGCAAGGTCAGCCGCGTATTGACGGCCTGCGAGGTCAGCTCTTTACCCTGCATGTCAGAACTCTGTGTTTATGAACTTGTAGGAAGAATCATTTTTTCTCTCCTGTCCAAAATCATCGCCAGCCATGCATGCTATCCTCGAGCAGTTATACGAGGACCTGAACTCTTATTCTGAAACATCGATTCCAATTGATGCCTTCAACTCGATAGAGCTGAAGATCTTTCCCTTTTATCCTAATCCGCCCCCAGTAAAAGATTGGCAGGTGCCTCTGGCTCTGATCAACTTGTCCAAGCGCATAGAAGATAATTGGGATCTAACGATGAGCAAGGTAGGCCGAATTTGTTATAGACCGACTGTCCTGACAACTATGCATCAAGGTGTGCAGACATATTGATGGTGTGAACCACGTCAGTCGCATTGCGCACCTAGCCGATTGTGATATCGAGCTTACCCGCCAAGCAATATCTCACCTACTGTAAGATATTTCGATCCGATCTTCAATCCCATCCTCATTAGATCTCGCAGTTACTATCAAGTCATCATGACCGTCGACATCTTCCAATACTCCAATATGTACACTCTTCGTAAGAATGTGCAGTGGCTTGCAGACGAGTGCCATGTCAAGGACGAATGTGGACCATATGTCACAAAGCACGCACCCGGTTTGTACGTCCCTTCTATGGAAATGCCTGTCTCACTTGTGGCTCAGGAAGGGTGGTACCGGATTGGCCGAAACTTCTGCACTTATATTCGCGGCTTAAGTCGGGGAAAACGGTACTGGAGTGGATGGAAACATACAATGTCTATGAACTTGGCATTGACGTTCGGCGCTTCACAAGTTTCGGGGTAATCAAGGTATTTCCCAATAATTATTCTATGCGCTTGGATTTGAGGTCCTTCAAGGGGTTTCTACGACGGGTACATCGTTGGCCAAATTTACTTCCTGTAGATGTGCCGTCGCCAAACCGCAGAAGAAGGCAAAGTCTCTCTTCCTCCGCGTCAAACGCAAGTCCTACAAGCTCTTCAGCTCCAATTGGGGAAATTTCTCGATTTAGTGGACGTCCTGATACGTCTGATGTTGCACCTATACTTGGTTCTCCCATAAACCAGATGGAGGTCACACGAGCCCAACAACGAACGAGCGCAGCGGAGAAGGTTCTCGAGCAGCTACGTTTCAAAACGCTCCCGCGGACTGGTCCCAACCCTACCATGCGACAGCCCCCTCTTTCCCCAGATGGCCCTGAGCGCAATCATGAGCGTCGTAGCCGTGTCCTGTCTGATACCCGAAGACATTCAACTTATCAACAGCCCACGAGTCATGTGCCACCACCATCTAGTGTTGCTGGGAGTCAAAGCATGGCGCACCGCAATTCATCGGAATCGCAGAACGCCTTTCCTTCAAGGCCACGATTATCACGGTCCCCTTCTACTTCTCGCACTCGCGCCCTAATTTCACAAGGCTCTTCAGGTCCAATGAATGCTCCTCCACCTCCCGAATTACTGCCACTTCTCGATGGAGATCATCATACAGATGAACTTTGTACGCGCTTCGAGGTTGGATGGCCTCAATTACAGCAATGGCTAGTGGCTATTGGAGGTGGAAAAGGCGACGGTGATGGGGATTTCGGGAGAGTGTCCATTATTTATCGCTGAAATGCGTCTGTCATACGACTCTTGGCGTGCTTCGATAACCTTGGTGATGATGTTTGCTCCTCTCTCACGACGGAATCCCAAACAAATTTGTTGGAGCTTCCTGTGGAGATTTTGAGAGTGTTGTGAATGGATCGATCAATCTAGTACACGAATCCATTGCATGGTATTATAAAGCATGAATACATATACTTTTGCTGGACAGCTTGCTACGCCAGTGACCGGTTCACATTCACGTAGCCAGTCCCAAGACACGAGTAGAGCAACTCGGTATTGGAGGAATCTGTGGGATCCGCGGGTGTGATGTTGAAGACGGAACCGAAGAAGATCTTGATGTCACGGAGAAATTGAATGCTGTTATGATGTGAGCGATAGAAGCCAAAGAGTCAATCATCACACACGTTCTAACGGAGGGTTCTCCCATCCTACATTGACCGATGTCTTCACTACCTAGAACCATCATCAACAGGACTAGAGATTGATGTTTTCTATCAACACATCCTCCATGCCTAATCTCTGACAAAAGGGCCCTAGTTGCTAACAGAGCTATATCTTCGGGGGTTTCACCTGGTGTAGATACAGCTTCAGAACAATGTATGGCAGACGTAGTGGACTCCGCGAGCAAGCTTAGTGCATATCCCGGCGACCTTCGTGCAGTATCAGTATAGCAGAAGTATGTTCAATGAGCCCACATACTTTCCGCTCTCATCTCCTTTGTAAACATCGGAGTATAGATATATGTCGGGGATGAAACGGTTAAGAACCGAGCGTGATGCGTCGATCATGCGATTAGAGAACTGCGGGTTAACACGGACGGCATGTCTGGGAGAATACTTCAGTATGGTATATATGCCTTTCATGAAAAAGGCAAGATGAACGCACGCAATGCCTCGGATTCGTTTGATCTTGCCAGGATCAACAAAGTTCAGAGTTTTTACTTCTTTGACAATAGGACAAAGAAACTGTACTTCCCCTCCACCTTCTGGAGGAGCACCACGTCTCTTTATCTGTGCAGGCATATGAAGGTGCAATTTCATGGATCGAACAACTCGCTCACCCGAAGCTCCAATCCATCGGAGATACCGAAAAGTTGAAGATGAGGTAGTGTCACAGTACGGATGAGGTCAACCTAACGCAGTTAGGAAGCAATTTATTTCGACTGAATTCACTTACAGAAAGATCATTATCATCCGTCGTTATACCTCGCAAAGTCAACTGAAACGGCTTTTTTGAGAAGGGCGCGATCATTATCAGCGGCTCCAAAAAATAACCTATTGAACGCGACAGTGGACAATCATGAGTAATAGGACCGCCAGACACGACTCCTGGTTTGAGAAGTACAGCGGTACCTTGAGGGCATATGAGCGTAATGGACAGTTGGACAGTGGAATGGATCGTACCAGTCACTGATATTTCAATGACGGACCCGTTAGTGACTTTTTCCAGCAGCCGAAGGAGGCTGACTTCGTAGTCTGAGTGATGGCACTATTCGTCAAGCAACGCCAGGCTGCAAAGAACTAGTAAACACACCTCTCAGACCGGGATCCTTATCCTCGGAGCGAATTTTATCGATTCGAACATGCTTTCCAGTGAGAATGGAGAGTACTAGACGCTGTCTCAAATATTGGTGTCCACTGAAGTTCACCGATGATCTAGACTCCATGGTTGTAAACCTCGAAGAGACTTTTGCATTATGTAAGGAAATATTGGTCCTAGTGGGCGCCTTCAAGTTATTCCAGTTGACAGCTGCTGGCATAGCTCAACTCCATTTCACCCTTCTCAATGACTGCGAAAACCCATGTGAACGGTGCAGCGACTTCAAGCGACTGGCAAGATCGGTATTATCATGTTGACCAGATCCTTGACAGACCTGGCCCTCGAACTGATCCATCATTCCTGGCAGGGGATGAGGTGAGTATTCCACAGAGTGTTGACACAACTTATCTTTGACAGGTGCTCCAAAGGTGAAAGACTTCTTACGGAACAAGTGCAAAATTCTTGTCATTGGCGCAGGTGGTTTAGGATGCGAGATACTTGCCAATCTTGCTCTGACTGGGTTCAAGGACATCCATCTCATCGACATGGACACTATTGACATCAGCAATCTTAATCGTCAATTTTTATTCAGGTATGTCACATTTATGGGATGGCATGTGTGTGCCGACCTAGGGATCAATTCCCTCAAGACCCGCAGACGTTGGAAGACCGAAGGCCATAGTTGCTGCAGAGTATGTGATGAAACGGGTGCCGGGAGTCAAGGTCACTCCGTAAGTTGGCAATTTCTTGCGCACTGTGCACACCATCTCTGATATGCGAGGCGTGTAGGTACTACGGCAAGATACAAGACAAGGGCGACGATTATTATTTGCAATTTAACCTCGTCATCTGTGGTCTAGATTCTGTGGAAGCGCGTCGGTGGATAAACGCTACTCTCGTTAACCTAGTGGATCCAGCGAATCCTGAGAGTTTGAAGCCCCTCATAGACGGTGGTACCGAAGGTGAATTGGTCTCTTTTATTCTACTGCGCGAGTTCAATAACTGTGAGAAGGTTTCAAGGGGCAAGCTCGAGTCATCCTTCCGACTGTATCATCATGCTACGAGTGTTCCCTTGATATGCTCAACAAGCCAACCACATTTCCTATCTGCACCATCGCGAACACGCCCCGTCTCCCTGAACACTGTATAGAATGGGCCTCTGTGCTCGAATGGCCTCGCACGCGCGGAGGTCAGTCTCGCTGGACGTTTTATTGTTCTCCTATTTCATATGAAAGTAGATGAGAAACTCGATACTGATGATCCTGAGCACATCGGATGGTTGTATTCGATTGCTGTTGCTCGTGCAAAGGAATTCAAGATTGAAGGCGTGACTTGGTCACTTACGCAGGGTGTTGTCAAGAACGTCATCCCTGCAATCGCATCAACTAATGCCATTATTGCCGGTATGTCAACACCCGCCCCCTTACTCGATCTGTCTGATGGGAGTGTTGGCAGCTTCATGTTGCAATGAGGCTTTCAAGATTGCAACAAGTTCAGCGGCGTATCTGAACAATTACTTCATGCTCATTGGGACTGAAGGAGTATATTCGTACACCTTTGAGCATGAAAAGCGCGATCATTGCCCTGTTTGCGGAGGTGAAGCTCTGGAGATGTCCATAAGTCGTGATTGGACTGTCGAGCAACTCATGGAACTTTTGACTGAGAAGCAGAACATGTATGTATGAGTCATTCCTCTTTGACATCCATGGCTCACCCTGGCACAGTCAGATTAAGAAACCGTCTCTCGCAACACCGGAAAAGCCAATTTATTTCCAACAGCCACCTCAGCTGGAAGAAGCTACGCGCCCGAACTTGGAGAAGAGAGTCTCGGAACTTGTCCCTGATGGTGGAGAAGTGGTGGTCACTGCTTCGACTCTGCCTTTCAGCTTGTCACTCATCATCACTTATGAGTGACGGTACTTACAGTATTTTACATTTCTGCATGGTTATCCGCAAAGTAGCAGTAGACGTTCAAATGCAAGCATTGTCATGAAGTAATGCTACCTCCAAGTAAGGTTCATGTAGACAGATTTCAATCGAGAAAAGAAACATAGGCAATATTCAATCATCGTCATTGAACTTGACATTACGTAATAATCGCTCAGTGAACTTCGCCGCTGCTTACTACATCCTAACACTCCCATTAACTAGACAAGATGCCCAAGGCAGATATCAACAAGGCTGGTTGGGAACAAAGTGAATTTCCCATTCTTTGTGAAACATGTGCGCTGTTGTTTATCAAACCTGACTCAACCAGAAACTGACGCGCTTGACCAGGTTTGGGACCTAACCCGTTCATCCGCATGGTCAGTCTTGAGTTCTATGACCAACATAAAATACTGACCGCCTAGCTTGATGAATAGTCAAAGCAAGAGTTTGGTCGCTCATGTGGCACATGTGCTCGCCCGTTTACGGTTTTCCGATGGAATCCAGGTTCCGGTGCACGGTACAAAACCACTGTGATATGTCAAACGTGCGCCAAAGTGAAAAATGTCTGCCAGACATGCCTTCTTGACCTTGAGTACGGTCTACCGACCCAAGTTCGAGACACCGCCCTTGCCATACAGAATGAAGCACCAACCAGTGACATCAACCGGGAGTACTATGCACAGAACATGGAGAACAAGGTGTGTTGATGTCTAGCATTGGCACAAGTACGTTTTGCTAAGTCATACTCAGATGGAGGATGGAAACCAATCCTTGATGCAAGTCGGGACGCGGGCTACATCTGCTGGGAAGGAAATGTTGAAGCAGCTAGCTCGGACAAACCCATATTACAAGCGCAACCGCCCACACATATGCTCCTTCTTCGTAAAAGGAGAGTGCAACAGAGGAGACGAGTGCCCATTCCGGTGAGCTCACATGCAATGCCCTTCTCGCTTTGATCCTTGATAAGGCTTGCTTTGCCAGACATGAAAAACCTGTTGAGAATGCGCTTTCCCACCAAAATATTCAGGATAGGTATCATGGTAACAATGACCCAGTTGCGAGAAAAATCATGGCCAGTCATTCGGAGGCGCAAGGTTTGAAGCCACCAGAAGACGAGAATATCGCGAGTGATATTTCCCTCTTCCCCTGGTGCTTAGTCTGACGGTCTGGCACAACAGACCTCTCTTTTTCTTTCCTCTCTCCCTGTCTCTGCCACTGAACTTAGCATACGGACTCATGTCATCAATTCGTTACCTCAAATACCTTCGACACAATTGCGGTCGATCGTCCACGTCGCAAAATCACGGTGCGCCAGCGTATCTGCCTTCTAATGGTGTTTCAAAGCTAAGACCTATTTTAGATGTGCATTCATCAACTTTAAAGACCGCGATTCTGCTGAGAGAGCAGCAGAAGCTTGGGCGAATGGTCTAGACATGGATAGCGAACGAGTTTATGTGAAGTGGGGAAGAAGTAAAGGCCTTTCCAAGTCTGCAACGCCTACTGCGGGACCATCAGCAATCCCTACACCTGCGTGAGCCTTTTGTCCTTACAGGAACGAATGTGTCTATCAGATGACATGAACCGTGTCTGTATCATTCCGTTGTACAGACACTACTTTGATCAGGCTTGTTAATATCTACTCTATTGTAGTTGCAGTGTATGGTATACATTATTCGTATTGAGATGACGTGCTGCAATTGACTTGCAATGATGTACATATACACTGCATTCGACATTGGGCTAGCTAAGTAAACGGAATTTGACAAAAAAACGTCCTGATGTAAGACAAAATCCTAATCATCCCTAATAAAATTGTAACTTTCTGCATCACTTAACAAACAAGCCACCGAAACCCATGAATAAAAGCCAAACCGCATACTCCGCGAAACCAATACCAGCATATAGAGAACGTCCGAAGTTGACAAGAGCAGGACCAGCTAGATTAAAAGTTGGTCATATTGCTGCCAAGATCCACGGGTAAACGTACGGCAGACACCAGCGATCCCCCAGCCAATCCCAAATATTACTGAACCAAGTATGAGCCTCCAGTCGATTTTGGTGGAGGTCGGGATATTACATTTGCCACCAAGCTTGGGTTGCTCCACACGTGCATATCGATAGAGTAGGGCAGCCAGAGGTAGAGCACTTCCTGCAACGAACGTAAGGGTCGGGTCGAATGCCGATGACAACGGTAACGCCAAGAATGCTAGGACCCTGTGTGGAGCGACCATATTGCCAAGGCAGAGGGACAACGCGAAAACCAAAGATGTCAAGAAGCTCGCCAGATAGCGAAAAATAGACTGGGGGATATCTGACACAAGATTAGCATAGGAAGATTGGCTGCTCATGAATTTTGAACTGTTGCCAGTACCATTCTTGAGAGCCGAGCACGTGTACGAAAACCAAAGGGTCCCAAGGGAGAGCGCTGCGCCCAGAAACTGTCGTCCCTGGTTACCGCCGAGGGTCCAATCCAAAGACCCAGATATTCCAAGGGCTTCATTTCCATGAGCGAGATAGTTTGTAGCTACGGCACTTGCAAAGAACGTGGCTGTTGCCACAAAGGAACTTCAAACATATTGAATCCGCAGATACCGAGAAAGCGAGCTCAAACATACCGAAGAGAAAATCGGGACAAGCCACAAATCATATGGCTTGAAAAACAATCAGACGCATGCGCGTTACAGAAATACCGAGGAGGCAAACCCTGAGGTGCATCCATTGGCGAACTGGGATCAATTGTGCAATGAATGATGACACCTTCGGAGAAAAATGTTTAACATACCCTGGTACCAATACCCACAAGCGATCCAGATAACGCCATTGGGAGAAGCGAAGACGCAGTGTGGGGCTCCGGGGTGTCCACATCACCGATGATACCAACCGTAATACCACCTAGTACCAGACCCACAACGGAAGCCATCGCTGCTTTATCTCCTCGAAGTGAGCGGTGAACAAAGCCAGAAACCCCAAGAACAGATCCGTTGAGCACCAAAAGAGAATGAACGGACAGCGCAATGCCAATTCCCCCCTAACAGGGCTTGCAGAGGTGTGGGACGGGACTCCGTGATCTCAGGCTGGTGGGCCAACATATTTCGGCGTGGATTGTCGACCGAGGACCGCCTGATACTGTGAGGCCCTCCAGTGGTACCAGGTTTTGAACTCCTGTCGGGCTCGGTGATGTGTCGGAACAAGGCTGGAAGTCGGATTTCGGTTGCATCCGGTGTGCTTTTGCAACTTGTCATGGATGATGGCACATGCCACACCGATTCTTCAAAAACATGTTTCACCTCAGGCGTGTCCTCAAAGAGAGAACTGGGCCCGGAAACTACACTATCTAATAATCGACATCTTACATTTGGCACGAAAATATGGGATACATTGGCTTTGAGATGAATGCACAAGGAAAAAAGAAACGTGTGGTCAAGTATATACCGCGATGAAAAGTAAAAAAAGGAAGAGAAAGTCGAAGGAACTATGTAGTGGGAGAAATAGAAGAGAAACAGACTAGATGTTATTTCGAAACCACGAGCGGTGAACCTCTGATGTCGAAGATCGCGGAGATGCTGGGCGGCAGCCTTCAACCTCGTGTATTGCTCCAGGTCGTAGGAGAAACGAGGGAAGCCGGTGCGCGTCTTCAAACTTCAGGACGTGAATTATAATGTGGATTTGCCTGTACCGCTCTAGTCGTGGGGAGGAGCACCAGCGTGAAGGTAAGGCCGAGCTTTTCTATGGAATCAGCCCAGCCATCGAGGAGAGCTTCTTCATCGGTCAGGATGGGGCTGCTCGAGGCAGCCTATATGAAACTGGTAAGTGATGCGGATGCCACGCGAAATTACTCGCCAATAGAAGTCCGTGTGCGCGCGGCTCGCAGACGAGCACGATGCTAACAGACCAAAATGAGTGTCGCACTTGATTTAGAGATGGGCATGTCATACCTGCTGTTTACCTGATGTTGGCGTCGGTTGGCGAGCTTCATATATAGAGGTTTGGGATGTAGGGTGATTAACTGGGACGCAATAGTACTGCTGAGGAAGAGCGCTATTATTGTCGTCGTTGAGCTGTCTAATAAGGGAAGGCCAGTGTCTGCAGGCGTCGTTTCCAGAATGAGCGGTTCAAGTACCAGTTGTGACTGCCGAGAAGGACAGTCGGAGTTTTGCATGGTAGCAATTTCCGTTCCCTGAAGTATGTTGCTATCCTAAAGAGTCAAACATTAGACGAAGATGTTTATCAATCTACCATAGAGCCTCGTACCTTGCGTTTGTCACATAAACATTGTCGACCTCAGCGATGAAGTCGTCATCGGCTATAAGCGTTGTGTCGGACTCAATTGAGAATCGCTTGTGCCTCTGAGTTTGTGTATGGTAGAATCTGTAGATTTCAGTGATACTATAGCCAGGGAGGGGTGATGAGCCGGGGAAAAGTTTCTGATTGAAGTTGCCATTAAGTAGCCTCCGAGCGGTCCTGTCGGAGGAAAGAAAGAGGTCCAAAGGCAAAGATCTGCCGCAGAGAGACCAATTGTGACGCGTCCAGCTTCATGAACGACCCTCTGAACGTGTAGTCCACGACCGTTTCCTTGAAGAACGAGACTGCGAGGAATTCGGTGACAATAACGCGCGTAGCGGCACCGTTGAGGTAGACCGCGCTCAACCTGAAATATAATACTGAGAATGGTCAAGTTGTAGTTTAAACTTTAGTGAGCGTCATCTGAAATTTAACTGTATGCGCGAGATGGCGGGCACAACGTCCTCTGACATTTCGGAAAAGTGCATGCCCCAGCTAACGATCTGGATACTAAGAAGTTGTTGAGATGAAACTCAGAGATGAAGCATTACGATTTCTGTCCAAATCTTGGTAGGCACTGGAAGAAGGAAGTAAATAACTGTGACCTTGACGAGTTACCGTGATGTCGCTCATCAACCAAACTTCCCATTCAAAGGGATCTTTCAAGTCTTCTTCGCGGCGTGCAGAAACTGCCAGAGTATACGCTCATCCTATCCCGATCATCTTTCCAGAACCAACGTACAAATTTCTTGGACTCTCCCTGACACGACCGCTTAATCCTCACTGCACCGCAGTATTCGACCCTCTTACCCGCTCAGCTTGGGTCTCAAATTCTGGGGACGCTAGCCTATTATGGCAGCGCGGGTTCTTTGGAAAAGGAGACCTCTCCAGGAGTGAGCCCAGCTGGTTGGCGAGACAAATCAATGCGAGACAAATGAAGGGCAAGGGTATGTCGTTCTCTTGTGCTGCTCGAACTCTTAACTCTTCACTGGCACAGGACTCACATCCGAAGAGATCACCGCCAAGCGCCGTGCAGAGCGCAAACAATTTAAGCTTGATCGTGCAAAGGCGATTGCTGCTGCCGCTGCAGAAGCAGAAACTGCTTTCAATGAACAAGGTCGCGTTATCGCGCCTGGTATTGCGCCAGATGGCACACGGATAATCCCCTCTGCTGCAACCTGGAAACCAACATCTGCATCCGTACTTTCGGAACAAACGCCTTTAGACGTCGCACAAGACGAAGAGGAAGAAATTGAGCCCATACAAGACCTCGAGCACCTCCAACTCTCGCTTCAAGAGGCTTTCTTCCTCGTCTGGGCACTTGACTGCTTGACAATCTTACACCCCGAAACCGTATGTCCCCTTATTCTTTCCTTGAAACTAACTAGTTTATCTTATCGCCAGAATACGTCTTTTACCCTTGCTGAAATATGGAATACATTTCAAAATGCTCACATACCGTCGTCGGTCCCACAACTAAATGCGCCGTCACCTCCACGGTTCGACAATCCCTTCCTCGTGTCATATATTGCATACCACCACTACCGCTCCCTTGGTTGGGTCGTCAAAAGCGGCATCAAGTTCTGTGTCGACTACCTGTTGTATAAACGTGGTCCCGTATTTCAGCATGCCGAGTGCGTGTGGTGTTTACTCAATCTTCATCCTCTGTTTTATTCTCCTGAACCCAATTTTATTCTCAACGAACATTATTCTCCATTCAAAGTTGACTCACTTCCGCTGATGTCTCATTAGATTCGCAATTGTCGTCATCCCTGTATATGAAGACCCCGAAGATCAGGCAAACTCCCCGTTTACGCTTCAGAACGCAGAACCATTCACATGGTCATGGCTGAGCACGATAAACAGGGTTAATTCTCAAGTTCAAAAGGTCTGTCTCCATTCCTCTGCCACTAATATCTGTCTTGGTTTTGCTAAACTAGTCGACAGACGCTGATCTTGTCGTATATCACCATACCTGCGGAATCACGGGTATCTCCAACAATTCTCTCTTCACCCGCGTGCTTTGCGCATTATTCGGTCCGCGAGGTCGTGTTGAGGCGCTTCATTCCGGCGCGCATGCGGGACTAGCTACTTGAAGGGTCCATTGAATGTACACCTTGCGGGAGTAACGGGACATTCATTGCGCTCAATGACCTAACATTGCCGGCGGATCTAGTGGTGACGCAGTATCCGATTACAGTATCAGTCGGAGACTGTCAAAATGGCCTCTCTTAGCTTCATCGCTTGAAATCGATACTGCTATCGGTAGTTTTTTTTTTTGCTTCAGAGTGGGTCCTTTGGGGTCATAGACCCTATGTTGGACACGATCTCGTCATGAGCTTTCTGTGTGTGATGGGGCAATGATAATGGGTGGGTTAATTCGGATTCGTACTCTGTCACATGGTGTGAGCAGGTACAAAAGGATAGTTGCGGAAAGAGTATCAGTAGTTTGGCCGCGTGTTTTCTCGCTGCCGACAAGCTACGGGCAAGGATGGAAAACTCCGTTATTCTTTTCCTTGTTGCTTGTGCATGCTTTAAATACACATTTTTACCCTGCCTTAGTTCTTGAAATTGAAGTACGCAGGAGAGACGCATCCGACAACCAGTGGATTTCACGCCAGGTCACTGCAATAATATTTTCCAGCATTGCAAATTTCAATGTCAATCGTTCAAATAGGGTGTTGTGAGCTGGAATTTGGCTAGAATTGACCTTGCTTTGCCAGGCAATAATGCATTCCACTCCAGATTGCCAATGGATTCTGCTTCACAAGATATCAATTGGCAATCTGCTGGAAATATTGCAGACATCATGTTGTGATCTCAGGTGGATAGGTTGTTCCTATGCTGCCGCGAAAAACGATATTCAACACACCACGGCATAGAGGCAGGGCATCCTTCTGCCATCCCCTTCAGATTGATTCCATCCCATACTCATCCTCACAACCTTATCCTCGCCGTTGTTGTTGCTTTGACAGCATTGATAACTGCCAGTGACACTGAAAGTGAGGGGTGTTTTGTTCGAATTATGCCAATTGCACATACTGCATGTTGAGGGTAGTTCATGTCCTGGATTCAACAACATAACTCACCGGCATGGTAGTTGGTTTTTGTATGCGCCTAGTGTGACACTGCCTGTTCAGTGTTGTACATTTGTTGATATCATTTGATTCCACCAGGAATCTACAGTAAGTCCTGAATGCTAGTAAAGACGGCCAACCCAGACCTTAGCCACTTCTTTCCTGCATTTGAGGATTTAGGCCTAGGGTTCAGCAGAGAGGCGGATCTTGTGGTTGTGAAGTCAGGTCTCCATCAAGGCACGAAGCTTTATCATGTTGCAATATGCAACCAGCCGACGAAAAAGAGTGCAGGAAGACGGTTTTACCGTTCCAACTCGACCGCTGAGGTGTTTCGCTGCTACACCCGATAACACCGTGACGAGGTTCTGAGTCAACGTTTTACTGACTAGTCCGAGTGCTCTGCAGGGGAGAAGCTCTAGAGTAAGCAATGATGTGCGCTTAAACACATATTGGCAACCACAGCGCCAAGTCTCGATTGCGAGAATGACATCCTTTGTTACCCACTGAACAGTAGTGAGGTTGGGGGTGTGCTGATGTGAAAATATCATTGCGACGTATGTATATGAATCCTCGGCAAGAAAAGTCAGGAACTGCACACGCAAGGCAAGACCGGGAAACCTATCCAGCGTCAAATAATGAGATAGTGACTGTCCTTTGTACAGATTGGCGGGAGAGTCGGCGTAACTACGTGAATGTCTATGTTCGAGCAGAGATACAAACGCGGGCTGCGCGGCTATATTCTCGTCCATGAGAATCAAGGTAGTAAGGAAGTAATGGATGGAATCAAGCTCTAAAGACATGGTCAAACACGATTCGCACGAAGAAAAACTGATCATACCGAAATGTCTGAGGCAGATATTGGACACGCGAAGCTGGCGGGAATGCTCAACACCGGATAAACCACGAAGAATAAGACGCGTAATCCAAGCTGAACAAGGAAAGCGCAAGTAAGGATTCCATAAATAACACTTCGTGCGTGCACGGACCGTGATGTCAAGATCGACTGTAATATCCTGCACTGCTCCACCACCGACACCGCATTTTGTGGCGAGATCAGTCAAAATTTGTGTACTTGAAGACATGTTTGTACTGAATTCAAGCGAAAATGGGAATGTGAAATTGGTTTGCGAGTTGGAATTGAAGGTGATGTCAGTCTCATTGCCAGTTCCGACAAGAGTATTGTTGATAGGGTAATACGCCTGATGAATTGTGAGCGAAAAAATGAGGCAAACAGGTCACAACCTACGTTTGCGTTTATGGACTTGAAAGAAACGGAAAAGTAATTTGGGTTGACAACACTGTAATTCCGGTCATGAAATGAACCAGACAAAGTGCATGATCAGCGTACGTTAGATCAATGCCCAGGTTTACTGTGATGCTTCCCGAATTTAGTTGAACCTGATAGAAATAAGAGACGTGCGGATAGACCAAGAAAGGCTGCCATACCGCATTTTGAGTAGTAGACGTCCCTACAGTACCAACAATGGCATCCGGAGGACGGACCCACTGCAAGAAAATTTGAGTATGTCATCGTCATCTACTTTTGCAAGGCTCACCATAAGCAGTGCAAGCAGTATGCTGACGATGAGGAAGACAACAATCATCATCGTACAACAGCAAAACCTTCCTATGCAGCTAACTCGGCTGCCCTACAAAAGGAGCTCAGTTCTATCAAGGCGCCAAATAAGCGAAACATTGAGCTACTCACCCTTGTCCATAGACCACCAGCGCTCTGACGTCTCCAGGACTTGAAATCCTGAGGTTGGCTTGTGAAATGGAGTCAGACAGGTTAGGGAGCCTCAGAGCTGGCGACTCACTGTCCAATTTCTTTCGCAAAGCCAGATTGCCCATGTGGGTCCACTTCCTGTGCTGCCGGAGCATATGGTGTAGCGCCGTGACTGACTTGTGGGTTGGCATTAGGGTCGTCTCTATACTCGCCCGTTGTGTAGGGATCAAAGCCGCCTTGGTCGTACGCCTGGTGTGGCTGCCTGTCGTTGTATGATGGGTCACCATGCTGCAGGTTATAGCCCCCTTGCTGCTGCTCAGTATACGGGTCTCTGTATTGAGACATGATAGGTGGAGATGGCAAAAGTTGAGCTGCTGCGGCAGCCGAAATATAACTGTGCAATTGCACAGCTTCAGGACGAAACTTTAACAATAATTTGGTATCACATGAGGTTACGCTCGGCTGCGCTTGTCCCCGCACCAATTTTAATAGAGTTAATACATCGAAGTTTCATTTTGCGTGGGCCAGTGCCACAAGCTGTAGCATCGTCAGCCCATCGATGTATGCATATGGTTTCTTCTAGTGCGAATTCAGCCTCATGTTCAGCATCTTACGGAATCCGTGAGCATATCGACTCGGCCTCGGTCATCGGCCAACATGCTCACTGCTAGTGCGATAACTAGAAGCTGCCTGAGAGGCAACAATTTGGCACACGAACTCAGAAGGGTGGAGCATGGTAGTGCGCTCAATCGGACTCGCACCAAAATACTTTGAAACTCCCATATACTGTTTTTGCAGCGCGGCAAGAACAACTATGCATCAAATGTAATTATCAGTGAAGATTATTAATGTGTAAAGCACTGTGTATACTAGTAGCGTATCAAACAGAGAGTAAAGCTCGTCGGATGGGTTGGGAGCTCTCACTAAAGTGGGTGTCGGAGATTTTATAGTCTTGCTCGTATACTCAACTGAGAGTTCCATAACACACAATTGCAAGTAGACAGTTCATTGCATATTCGATCGAGGGAGATTGTACAATAGAGTCAAGGTCACCCGAATCCACTGGTACTCCCTGAAACGAATGGCGTCCTATGTCTTCCAGACGAGGTCCCCGGTACGTTTGAGGATGTCACTGCACCTGCGCCAGAGTTCGAATGTCCATGCGAAGTTGGTGGTATAAAACGGTTGGACTGGAGTGAGCGCATTTGGTCAGATGTCTGGCCAGTGAAGTGTGTGCCGCTAGCACGGTGAGGAGTCTGCGGGACTGCGAATGAGTGTTGCTGAGGCCGATGTTGCGTCATTTGCGGTCCAGCTGTCTGGGGGTTCGGCGTCATTGTGGTTCTTGTATCCGTCGAGCCAATCGAAGGTCTGAAACGACCTCGAGGCCCGGGTGCTGGCGGGGGCGGAGGTGGCATAGAACGATGTCCTTGTTCTCCGGACGCCAATCGCAGGTGCCGGGTAGGTGCCGATTGTTCGTGAGAGAGCTGAGGTGCTTGCATACGTGATCCCTGTTCAACGTTGTACGCATATTGTCTGATATGCACCATTGAAATCAACGAGTGGGAAAATTATTGATGTTCTTACTCCACAAAACGACTCGTGCCAGGTCGTTCCGGTTGACAGCCCTGGCTAGGAAGTCGTCCATGATCTTGACGGATAAAATTTGGTTGCTCCCCAAGAGGCAGGGTGATTCTGTTTGGTCCGATCGGAGTGACGATAGACCTAGGGCTGGAGCTTGCCTTGAAACTGGCCGCGTAGGTAGATCACCAAGATAAATGCAGCCCTCACTTACTCGCGAATATCAGTCATCGGACGCTTGCCGTTCGCATTGGAGAAAGATGAAGGTTCCTGAGCATGAGCGGGATCGAAGCCAGAAGCGCGCTGGCGTAGGTGCTCCATCTCTCGCCGTAGACTGTCCACTTCTCTGTTTCCAGGTGAGGATTAGTGGTGATGCAATATGACAGTCTACAGACTTTCGAAGAGCCTTTCTCTCAGCTCGAATACGTCCGCACGTCTGGCTTAGGTGGGAACAAGCTTGCCGATAGTAGCGAATGAGACCAGCAAACGTGTCTTGTTGAAACTGGTGCATGTCAAAGTTTTAATGGTAGCTAAACTATGTCAAGAAGACTCACTTTCACAGCACTTGCTATCGAATCTAGTGAATAAGGGAGAGATCTGAACCAATCTGACATCGGGGGT
Source organism: Suillus occidentalis (assembly GCA_016628085.1). Lineage (NCBI taxonomy): Eukaryota > Fungi > Basidiomycota > Agaricomycetes > Boletales > Suillaceae > Suillus > Suillus occidentalis. The sequence goes on from JABBWB010000350.1 coordinate 20,049, forward strand.
TCCAGCTACGTTTTGTAAAAATAAGCCGGACGTATCCCCGTACAGAAGAAAACATACATCTCGATGTAGGGGAACCAGCTGAATGTTTTGGGCTTCGCATCGTGCACAGCTCTGGTCTGGCTCTCATTGGATGAATTGGAGAGTCAATACGTATTTCCGATGCACCAAACCCGAGGGCAGGGGGGAAAGTATCTTACTGAGATGATTGTTGCAAAGAACATGGCCACATTCTGTAATCCAAAATGGAACGGGTGGTCCGCGATCGCTTGATGTGAACGGGAGATGACATATGGAACAATTGACAAAGTGCCAGAAGTCAAACTCTGCTTCCTCTACGACTTGCTCGTTTCCAGTGTTGGACATGGTGCAAGGTGCAAGGTCAGAACATAAGCGGATATTAATGACTCTTTCAGGAAGTTAGCGTTATAATAGACGCACGTAATTATGTAATCGAAGGAAGAAATTCGCTTCTTAAGCTACCATCCACTTAAGGACTCACTCTCAAGTTGAAGACGAAGGAGTTAGAAGGATTACCATCCTTCGCTATACCATGTCGGATACCACTGCTCAAATCTCACATGCAGAGCTGCGATCAGACGCGACGCATAGCCCGGCCTTCGGTACGGACCAATATAAACGCCACTCCATCGTCGACGATGGTACTACTAGATACCTAACCAAATCATTAATCTCTACCAAGGGCTGGACCCTCGAGCAGTTGATCGAAAAATCACCCAATTTTCTCTCAGTTGACAGGGTCCGTTTTGACGATCCCAAGCTGATGCAGACAATTCGGTCGCACGAAGATTCTGGTGCCCCTTTAATCATCGAAGGATTTCATGAACACGACAGCTGGCCTGTCGATCTGTTCACCTTGGATTGGCTCGAAGAGCATGGAAAACCAGGTAATGCGTTATTTCCCATGATCTAACGTGTGCCACTCGACTGATACGCGAATCAAAGGAGCGTCCGCCCGCAACGTGCGCACCTGGGCCGATTTTGACTTGCCTCTTTCTGAACTCATCCATAAACTTCGTGCGACCCCAATATACGCTCACGAAAATGGTGAGGACGCAGTATCATGTTTCTTTTTGTGCTTTCTCACTCTCGCTAGAAACCGAGCGACTTTATGGCAAGGATGCGGAATGCCCGCATGAGTGGGCAACTTGGCTATCAACGTCTAACGTTCTTCCAAGCGATCTTCTACCTCACGGAACCAATGATTATCTACAGTACCTTCCGGTCAGTTCGTTTCATGATATACTTTGTGGCTACACAAATAATCATCCTTGATCAGAGCGATGTACAGACTTTGATGTGCTACCTCGGAGTAGGCGACACTTTTACTCCTTTCCACAAGGATCTGTGTGCATCTTCTGGCCAAAATCTTATGTGTTATACTGAGAATGGCGGGTCGTCTTTCTGGTTCATGACAGAGAGTTCAGCTGCACCAGCCATGGCTGAATTTTTCCAGACGATGAACGAGGAATTAGACTTTGAGACACATGTTGTAACCCTGAAAGAGTTGGGGCAGTCGGGACTCAAAATCTACATTGCGGAACAAACTATTGGCGATTTAGTGCTCGTGCCCCCAAGAAGCTGTCACCAAGTCATCAACAATGGTGGCATCACGATGAAAACATCCTGGTCGCGTATGACTCTCAAGGGGTTATCAAATTCTCTCTATCATGAACTTCCTGTATATCACCGGTACGTCTCTTTACCATGCTGGTGCGTTTTACAATCTCAGTAACATATTTGTGCAGTGTATGCCGACCGGAGACATACAAGGTCAAGTTGAATATATATCGCGCCCTTCACCGCCAGACACAGATGCTTCGGGAACTTCAAGAACAGCAGACAAGTTCTCACCCTGACCGGTCATCGCCCACTGTAAATTCGGATCCTGAGCAAGTTGCTGATGATCTGCATCACTTACTTGAGTTGCTTGATGATGTCCTTGGGGAAGAATACTCACCGAAGCACCAAGATATGCCGCATGTTTCGCAATCCGAAACCTACCATCAGAATGATATCTGTTGTGATTTCTGCGGCGCGGATATCTTCCAGAGTTTCTTTGAGTGCTTACCCTGTGCCGGGATCAATGACGAGATGGAGATCGGAGATGGTATTGTGGTTTGTCCGCTTTGTTACGTCGAGGGTCGTGGTTGCAATTGCGGGATCATGTATCCAACTCAATGCCGGCCTTTTGGTGATCTGCTAAGAACCCGCGATGAGGCCCTGCATGCCATTCGAGCAGTATGTCCGGATGTAGTGAAGGACTACGATTGTCTACTGGGGCATTCAAAGTGAGCATGCTTGTGCTTTCTGGAGATTGCTGCTTAATTGCTTGTTTAGTTCTATCATATCAGCACGTCATGTCGGCATCTTCATTGCCGCCTGCGTTTTGTTCAAACGGCGACAGATGTTATCTAGTATTGAAGAGCCACCGCGCATGTGCTTGTCAAAGCATGTGGTTCCTCGAAGTGCGATAATCTTCTGCCCACCTTGCCATACCGGACGATGCACGACTCATGTGTTGGAGGGCTACCATATACATTCTGCACCGGCACTCTTGGTCTCAGAGGATGCAGTAGCTTGGCATGGCTACCATAAGGAATCCAAGGCAGCGTTCAGGGAAGGATATGCACGTATTCAGCACGATGAAGAGACTGGCGCACGCCCGGATTTTCGCTTAAAGTTGGCATACATTGCATCAAAATTTCGTACATGCAAGTCTGTCAACCCAAACGCGACTATGCCTGGGTGGTACGATAAATGCATAGAGCTAACTAGCGTATCTGTAAGAGGTCTCCCATTCACGTTTCCGCGCAGTAGTTAACAGATTGGCAAGGATGCGTCATCCCCATTGAAGCAGACGACCAATAGTTCTAGTTCCGAGGCAACGTTCACTCGATCTGAGAAACCTTCTTTGTCTCCGGCATCGCTTTCCCGTAGGTCCACAAGTCTTAGTGAACTGACATCACTCCCAAGCGACTTCCAAAGTAGTTCACCAAGCAACCGTGTGACTCGTGTTTTCAGTGTTCATGAATCACTTTCCACCACTCGAAAACATCCAAACGTGCCACTTGCAAATGGAAAGAAGCGAAGGTTTGTTATGGACTTTGTATCTGTCCCCCACCCTCCATGTGATGGGCCTTCATCCAGCATGTCCGACGATACCACAACTCATATAGGATCTTTGGTATCTGCTCCACATTTGTGTTCACATATCAGGCATTGACATGGTACATGTAGCCAGATGAAGATGGTACATCTCCGAGACTTGTTACTTATCCTCAGGATGTCGACGAGGAGTATGAGGAGTCCTATGATTCTGCCGGCGGTTCGAATGATCGGCCTCCAAAGAAGCAGCGTGTTGGTCCCCCCAGCAAGGGATTCGCGAGACAAAAGCCCATAAGAATAGAGAAATGGTGAGAGTTTATCTGTCGAGAGTAGGAATGTAACTGAACGTGTTGCTGCCTAGTGCGTCAAACGGCAAAAGTCTATGTCACAAACAAACTTCAATTTCCAGTTGAATTACTTGACTTTCACAAACCCGCCAATAAAGCAGCACGGAGCCAAGCAACGCCCGATAACATTCAATCAATGCTTCAGAAACAGCTACGCCTTGTGATGGCGGAAAATAGAGAGCTGAGGGTCGCTTATGCCAATTTGGAGAAAGACAAGGAAATCGTGGAGGACGAGTTATGCACTAAGCAAAGAGTCAACGTGGAATTGATGGCCGTGGCAAGAACCTTCCGCGCACAGTTTCGCAAGGCGCGCGACAGGAGTAACACTCGTGGACAAGGCCCTATTAATTATCCCCCGGTATCCGCTCCTCCGATTCACGAGCCCCATAATGGTCGAGGTTCTCCTACTGACACTAGATCCTACACAGCAGCACCTCCCACCGAGCCACGTTTCCTAACACGCCCCACGGTCAGGAGTTCTTCTACCATTCTTGATACCCAATCACACGAGATGGGCCACTCTTTCCGTATTTGACGTCGATCTGCGGCTCGCTATCTCCCCATCCAAACATGGCGCGTCATGAGCTGGAGACGGAAGGGCCGCGTAGGGACACGATGTGGCAGTCCTATACCCCATCGGACGAGTAGAATGATCCGAGATGGTCTAAGCTTGCACAGTATCAATCTCGCCCTTAATGACCAGATCTGATCCCATGGTCAGTTTCACATAATTGTCCTCAGTCGACCACTTTACTGCATATATCTCAAAGTATAATTACTCCTGCATACCACCTCCGTTACCAATTTACTTACACATTCCTGCTAGTCTGTAAAGCCGTACAAAGATAGTCAAGAGCAAAATTCGATCATTTGACCAAAGCTACGGCAGGTGTCCAAACATGAACCGTGAAGGTGGATATTAGGTGCAAGTAATGAAAGGGTATATCAAAACGTCGAAAGTTAATGACTGATGGTGGATGAGTTACGTTGATGGTAGCATGTAACAGGAATAGGGGAAGAGCCAAAAGTTGGCGACAATCAGCCACACCGGCATGTGAGTATTCTCCAGATGCTCGACTTTGGTTGGGGAGGGTCATCATCCTGTTGCTGGCGGTAGTCCTCGCCGCGAGAAACACCCGCTTCATTGCCGTGGGCACGTACTGCGCTTATTGCGGGTGGAGCGGCTCCAACCGTTGACACCATAGGTGATGCACGTCCGTATGCTTGAGATCCGTATGGTTCCTCGCCTGCGTCCCAGCCGTAATCGCCAGTAACCACATTCGCGTAAGGATGTTGTTGCGCACCAACATTATTAGATCTATTTTGTGGTGTCGAGATTGGAACGTTAATCTGAGCAGCGGCAGAGAGAGGGGTGGCAGTGCCGCCAGGTGCATTTCCTGCTCCAGGGGTGAGTGCATTAGGGACTCTACGCTTCGAGCCGTGTCTAACGAGCACTGGTGAAGGCGGGTTGACTCCACCAGTCTGAGATGCGCGGCGCCAATCTGCATCCCGACGTCGTTCCAAATCTCTTCGACGATCTTGTGGCGCAGGTGCCATCCCCGCATTCTGTATTTGAGCAAGTACTTGCGATTGCCCCTGCGCAACACGATGAAATCTTGGATTTGGGAGAATGAAACTTCACCTACCTGTGGAACCTCCCAACCTTTACCCCCTGTATAGTTTGACAAAAGATCAATAAGAAGATAACTAGACGCAAGGAAAGTTGTACCATTCAGTAGATTCCAGTCAAAAATGCCATCGTCTAGGTCGTTGTTATTCTTCATAACTTTGGAAAAGAGCTCCCGCAAGAAATCATAGTCCGGAGTCTCCTCAAATCCAAGTTTTCGAACATAGTTCAAATAGATACCGAATTCCTCTGTGCGAGAGAGTTACTGGAGCATTGAAAAGATACTTGGAGAATCATCAAACCTGGATATCCCTCACATAGGTCCTTGATGGGGGTAGTCTGCTTCTTTTCTCCGATCTTTTCATACTTTTGCTTATTGGTGGCAGCCTTCAGGCCTTGCCAAGGTAGACTGCCTCGCAAAAAGTACATGAAGACGTGTCCGAGCGCCTCTAGATCGTCTCTCCGAGATTGCTCTTAAGAAACAAGTCAACGCGGCGTATCACGACAGAAAGTCACACACCTCGCCCCAAATGAGTATTGATGCTCATGTATCGCGCCGTGCCACTCAAACTTTTCCGTTCCCGGTAAGGAATGTGCTGCTTGGTTTTAGGATCGCGGTATTGTTTGGCCATTCCGAAGTCAACGACATGAATGACTATGAGACATATATGAATATAATATCCGCCATGAACGTAGGAAACTCACGATTGGCCGCCTTCGTGCCAGGGCGCCCAATGAGGAAGTTGTCAGGCTTGATATCCCGGTAGATGAGGTTTTTGTCGTGGATAGTTTGTACCCGGGACAACTGCTGATAGTTAGACAGCGGAAGAAATCTAGGAAAGAAGTGACACGCACCATCTGTCGGGCTGCCATGCACACCGTCTTGGTAGAAAACTTGCGACCGCACATATCAAATAGATCCTCCAGGCTCGGGCCCAAAAGATCTATCACCAGAATGTTGTGGAGGCCCTCCTGCCCGAAGTGATATATTTGAGGAATACCAGCTACAATACGCGTGAATTAGACTTCGTTCACTTTGTGAGTCCGACGAATGTACGCACTGCAGCCAGCTAGAATGCGGTATGAACGACATTCATCACGGAGCTGAGGTGCCTCTGCTTTGCGTGGCTCCTGCAGCCAAAGAAGATATATAAGGAACAAAGGCGGAGGTAACTAAAGTAGAGCACCCACAAACTTGATGGCGACTGTCGTAGAGTTTAGCAGATTCGTTCCTAAGATGCTATGGTCAGCTCAAACCCAAACACTTGAAAGAGGTGCGAACCTTCGAAGATAACACCGAATGAGCCTTCCCCGATTTTCTTGCCAACACGGTAATGCACGCCGACTACATTCGCCGTGCCAGAGTTATGGGAAGACATGAGAGGTGTATGGAAGGTTATGATGCAGAAGAAAGATAGACCGTGGACAGGGCAAGGACAAGGCCTCCAGGCCTTCTACTGCCTCTGCGGCGGCGGTGGACAAATGTTGAGGGTACAGACCTCGGTCAAAACCGAGCTTGCCAAAACAAGCGACTCCCTATACAGTTGTGCACTGGCATCATTAATGCGTGTGACACACTAAATTATCAATCATCTGTATGTCTTCCGCTTACATCCAACCAATGAGTCGATGATCGATACGTATGCATAGTATATGTCAGCGCAAACTACGAAGGAAACTGTGTCTGAAATCCGGAAAGCCTCTCTGTGAGCAGTGCGGGGACAAGCTTCCAAAGCGTAGAAAAATTGTAACCAACGACGCAAACCATCAAACCAATGAGTGCATATTTCGTCAGTGCTACTTGCCTTCGCTCATAAAACCACTGCTCTCCACCAACTACCTTGAAATCATTCCAGCGTGGCTTTCGCATGATCCACCAATAGAGTGAAACCATGCCGGGGAACGTGGACACATTTTTGGCGCCCGTCCGATTGTCACCTCGATAGTATGAAAAACAGGAAAAGAATATCGTGCTCGCCATACGTTTTTGAATCCAGGCGTTGTAATAGTTTGTAGCCTTTTGGGTGACTTCAATCGATTTCGCCTTGCCATTGATGATAGGCTTCATCAGCTTGAGAATATAGCCGACCTACCATGACATGACCTCATGTTTGATCACGGTAACTCTATCTTTCTAAAAACACATACCTGGGTCTCAATGATGAAAATAAGGGAAGCATGAGCCGAAGCGCTGTTGGGCCCTGACAAAATTATCAGATGATGTCAAATTGCAATGGAACAACCAGGCAACCACTAACCCACGATTGTGAACAGGTTTGGAAACCCAGGGAAAACCGTTCCGTAATAGCCACCTTCTGATTCAAAGTAGTGCTTCAAAGTGTGGTCACTGGTTCCACGGAAAACTACATCTCGTTCAGGCCTGCATAATATTATTAGAAGTCAAGTACGTTGAGGGTTACTGCCGGATTAAAATTCACCAGGTAAAAGCCGGTGCCAAAGATAATTGCATCAAGTAGTACTTTGTCGCCAGTCTTGAGAACGATACCATCCTCAACAATTTCTTGGATTCCGTTCCAATTCAGATCGACGTTGGGTTGATGCAGAGCGGCCAGGTAGTTAGAATCAAGGATTAGGCGTTTGCATCCAGGAGCTATTTAGCAGCTGTCAAACGGGAGTTACAACCATCAATATTACAAATTGCGCACGGTAGGTGGGAATCAGGTTATCGTGGTATTTCGCTGGCGCGGTTCGTCGCATGTACGATGTCAGGATCTAATGACCATTAGAAATATCAATAAACAGAGCAGCTGACGTCACCTTCTTGAAGACTGCACTGACAGGTGAATTCGCTAAGAAAATGCCCCATAAAAGGTCACCCTGAATTGAAGAAGTCAGTTTCCGCCAATAACGAAATCTCTGAGATGTACCGTTATCATCATGAAGCTTCTATATGCGTACATGAGAAACGGAACATGGGCAAATGCCCACTTGGCCCACCCTGGGTAATGATAATTCAACTTCAGTGTTTCACCATTCAGCACAATATCTAGCACAGTATTTATATCGTACCCTCATTGCGATCCATTGTGGGGTGCGACAAAAGTTGATAATCTGAGTAGTAGGCTCGGTAGCGATGGCCGGCATGAACTGAGTTCTGTAGAACAAAGTCATTTAACACGTGGCCTTTGATGGGGAGAAAAGGAACACGATTTACGCAGAGCAGCCATTGCCGATGACGCCAACCGTCATACCTTTCAGGTCTATGTCATGCCTCCACTGAGAAGAATGCCAGAGTGGTCCTGTAAATTTCTCCTTGCCAGGAATATCCGGATACATGGGTGTTGTGAAAAAGCCGACAGCCTGTATGACAAGTTCCGCTTGGGTATGTATAACCTGACCAGACACTACGTCTTCTAGTGTCAGGTTATGCACGCCTTTCTCTTCGTCCCATTCAACAAGCTTAACGCAGGTATTGAATACTGTGTGGGATGCCAAGTCGTGTTTTCGATATATGTCCTCCCAGTATGTGCGTATCTCGGGCTGCGTAATGTAGTAGTTCTCCCAGCATGGGTTTGGTTCCGTAGAAAGGCAATACCAATGCCCGGGAATATCAGACCCACAACCCTAATTCGGGGAGTCAATAAGCAAGTCCAATTAAATCGAGGATACTGCCATACAGGATATGTATTTTCCTGTCACGGTCCAAAGCGCCTTCAAGTTAATTCGATTCTACACTGATAAGAATGCTCTGAATAACTCACTCGCCACGTCCCACCAATGGACCCTCCTTTTTCATAAATCTGAAAAGGTCAGGTTCTCATCCTACAGAATGATGTTTAGGATGACTTACCACGAAGTTATCATGGTGCAACTTGTTTCTCAAGTTCACAGCCATGGTGATTCCGGCAATGCTGTTGTGCTCGAAATAAATATCATGGCTCCCATAAGCCATTGGCACAACAACAAGAACGTACCCAGCACCCACTATGACCACTCGAGGTGTGTCGCGATGCATGTCTAGAAAATTTTCGCTTGTGTGGGTAGAAAGAGCGGCAAGGTTGCGAAGTTTGGTGGCACCTATGGGAGCATATTTCTAGGTTGGACCTGGGAGCAAGTCCGGATATTTATATACATGTTGATGCGCTCACTAGTACTCGTCGGCGACTCGTAAGGGGAAGCTTGTAAATGGCCGACAAAATAGGATATTCCTTGGTTGGGATGGTCTGTGATTCAGCCCATCATTAATATCCAGCCCGCAGGCCATTGCAATATTGTCGGCGCACAAAATCCGCAATGTTTGAAATTGGCGATGCTTGTCAAGATTGTTACAGCTTTGGGATGACGTACACGCACTGGAAGTAGAAAACAAAGATAAGACCGCATGAACACGTCAAATACAGAGATAGCGTATGAGTGAAAGATGATATCAGGACAACAAACAAGAGGGTAACTAAAAATTAACATACTCGGACAGAGCCTTGCCACAGATGAATTAAGTCCAGTCCCATAATCTGTGAGTAGTGCGTTTTTACTATACAGGTGAGGCAACGCTCCACCCCCGAGCTTCTCATCGAAACTCAAAGCTGGAGCTAAAGCGTTCCGGGACGTGACTAAGTGACAGCTGTTGATATCTGGGAGAGTCGATTAGAGACACTAAACTCAAAGATGACATATACGTACGGTTCAGAGTTCTGATGGAAGTAAAACCCGCTCATTGTCGCAGCAGGAGGATGAGATCGTACACCAACTGATAAGCCTCGACCTCCTCGTCTGACACTGGAATCCCTGCGCTTCCGCACAGTAGGAATTGTCTCTGTTTTCCCAGGAGACAGTGAATGGGGCAACGGCGGATCATTATTTCCGCCCTTCTCGAGCGGGACAGACTGTGTGACTGGACGAAGAGTAGGGGCAGATGAGGGAGGCTGGGGATTGAAGTCGACACAAACATAATAAAACCCTGGTCAAAGAAGAAGCACGTATTGCTATGTCAGAAGCTGCGGTTCCTTGTCGGGCCGGCCACGTTGTGGCCCGTGCCTAATAAAAAGGCAGACGCTTACCTGCAAAGCTTGCGCCGTTGATATCTTGTACTCTGTGATTAGGTACCAAGAATCGTTCCTTCCATCTCATAAAGACTGCGCCACGATCGCGATCAGGGATGGTCAAGTTAGGCTTTTTCAACTCGTTTTTTACATGCCGGAAGGCAGGGAAGCGCTGCCAATGAACCATGTCCTCTTGTTCATTGGCGCCCCAATTTTGGGTCAAGAATCCATAACGACTGCCTATGATTTCTGCGTCAAAATAAGTGGTCAATTCAGGCCAGTCATCTGTCAAACCGCGGATACGGAGGTATCCACAAAGAAACGAGGAAGAAAAGTCTACATCCTGGTAGGGAAATGAGCTTCACTGAACAACAAGAATAATCCTCGGCTTCGACGTACAACGATGTTAACATTCACTTCATAGCTATTCCTGCCGCTTTTCTGTGTACCCTGGAACACAGCACCAGGATACAAGCAGTGATGGCCTTGAACACGCACACGAATATGCGTGATGTCGAGAAGGGGGTTTGGAGAAGAGCAGGAGGTATTCATACGTGGAGAGTGAGAATCCGTGGAGGCGTTATTACGGGACTGGTGAGACAGGGGTCTTGAAGGTGTGGTAGCATGGGTGTGAATGGCTTTCGGGGCAGCGGGTATGGTCGATTGTGAATATACAGAATTGGGGCAAGATTGAATAGAACTTGAAATACAGAAAGGAGGGGCTGTTGAACTGGATGTAGGGACATCATCCATGTCCATATCATGGCTAAAAATGCCTTGCAAGTCTGCGGTATGACCGAGCGGTACGCTATTCAGCTGGGTAGAGATAGTGGGAAGCGTAGTTCGGATAAATGAAGCGCTGGCATCATCATCTGCGAATACATCATCATCTTGTTGTCCTTGTGGTTGCATGTCGCGACACCAAGCACACATAGTGTTGGAATCGTGGTCGTCCTGCAGTGTAAGCACAGCATTGGATGAATCGAGAGGGTTATTGCAATACAAGCAATATTTGGTTGCTTGAGCAGCTTCTGCCGATGTTTGATCCATGATGAGAGAGTATGTGTTTTCGGCTGGCATATTGTGGAAAGCTGAACTTGGGAAAAGCTGAAGTGGGTGCTGGTTGGCAACTTGGGTAGGTGTATTAATTGTGTATTAAGATTTGGTACCTGGACTGTTCACGTGCTCCTCAGAGTACGTACGGCTTGGCTCAGGCCAACTAGGGCCCCTGGCAATGATTGCCGGCGCCAATGGACTCGTATCATGAGCAATAGTATCGCTGAGTCCTTGCTGCATTTTTTTTATATCGTTTCATTTACGCTCTAGACTAGCGCTTGGAGGCCATGCGTTTGTTGGCATGGTTCAAATATACTACTACTAGTAAACTTTGACGCTCCATCAATGAACAGGTGAACAAAGTAGATTGACATATATATCAATTTATAGCACGTAATTACAAGAATCGGCACAATTCCGCCATCGCTCGTCACATAGTCATGTTTGGCCATATAAAGGAAAGGATACTTCCTGAATTCCCTACACAAGTATGTGATCAGGAAAAGACCCCCAAATTGCTCAAGTTCAAACTCCAAGGGAAGGCGGAGTACACGCTGATGGTCGAGCTGAATCGACGTGATCAGTAAAAGACCCACAGATCACTTAAGCTCAAACTCTAAGGGAAGGCGGAGCAAACGTCGATACTCGAGCCGGATCGACTGACTACCACCGCGTCCGAAACATAGTGCGCATCACCGAATTCCTAAGACAAGTCTGTGATCAGCAAAAGACCCCCACACCGTTCAAGCTCGAACTCAACTTGAAGCCGGAGTAAACGTCGATACTCGAGCCGGATCGACTGACTACCACCGCGTCCGAAACATGGTGCGTATCGCCGAATTCCTAAGACAAGTCTGTGATCAGTAAAAGACCCCCGCATTGTTCAAGCTTGAACTCGAACAGAAGCCGGAGTAAACGTCGATACTCGAGCAGGATCGACTGACTACCACCGCGTCCGAAACATGGTGCGTATCGCCGAATTCCTAAGACAAGTCTGTGATAAGTAAAAGACCCCCACATTGTTCAAGCTCGAACTCGAACAGAAGCCGGAGTAAACGTCGATAGTCGAGCCGGATCGACTGACTACCACCGCGTCCGAAACATAGTGCGCATCGCCGAATTCCTAAGACAAGTTTGTGATCAGCAAAAGACCCCCACATTGTTCAAGCTCGAACTCAACTTGAAGCCGGAGCAAACGTCGATAGTCGAGCAGGATCGACTGACTACCACCGCATCCGAAACATAGTGCGCATCGCCGAATTCCCAACACAAGTTTGTGATCAGCAAAAAAAACCCACAGCGCTCAAGCTCGAACTCCAAGTAAATATAGAGATCCTTCCAAATGACGAGTATGTGATGACCTTAAGGAAGACGGTAAGTTTCGCGACCTGATTCGAACCTTCACATCGGTTCTTGAGGGATCCAAGGATGATCTGCTGTATATCAATTAGGAATGGGTGTGAAAAATATTTGCCTTTGCACACCGCCCAGACATGCTGACTAAGTCAGCATCAATCAAGTAATATCATGATTTGATTCTTCCAAGCAATCTGCTTGGGTGAATAACGACTGACAGTGGTATATCACCTACATCTGCGTCCCAATATATGTAAGCTGCGCATGAGCACCGTGGAGTTCTAGCCTGGTACTAACTCAAAACTCAACAGCGAGGGGTCATGTGCGACTTCGGTGCTTTGCCTACCATCCGACCGACTGTATGTGCCACATCAGTGTGATTTGGTTTCTTCTTGCCCCGGTCATGGGCGACTTCGGTGCTTTGCCTACCATCCGACCGACTGTATATGCCACATCAGTGTGATTTGGTTTCTTCTTGCCCCGCAAAAATAATATTTATATCTGCATTCAGGACTGTGGTGAAATAGCTTCGCGATCTAACCATACTATTGTTGTTGCGCCGAGTTGGGCATTTATATAGACATCTTGAGATCACTATGTTTTAATGTGGAGAGCCTGCTCGGAAATAAAGTAGCCCTACAGTGGCAAGTATTATCGGGCGAACTTTTGATCCGATTATGTCTGTCAATTCCCTTCGGTTCGAAATTCCGTGCTTTCTATGCGAGGATTGTCACGAAGGCTGGATAATGCATCCTTTCAGCAAATTCAAAACACACGGGGGGATTATAGTCTGAATAATCCTCGAAATCACAAGAGCGCGGTGATATGATAATATCCCAATTTCACACCACACATGTATCACCGAATCACAAAATCGATAATGAACTACGACAGTATGTAGATAGTAATGATGATGTCCCTAGGTTGAATCAAAAGAAGCGTCATCGATTTGTGCCCTCTGCCTTGCGAGAGCATTGACAGACATGTTGGACTTCGCCGCATCGCTAAGGCCCTCACGGCGGCTCCTACCGAAAACTTTCCTAGACAGGTTAACAACATCAATGGAAGCCCATTAACAGCATCGGTATAATGTCCGCACCTCGTCCACCACTCAAGGAGTCTGTCGACCCTACGTCGTGCTTCTCGACCAGGAGGTCGTTCGAAGAAATCCACGATGGACCGCCAGAACTGCACGTAGTCGAAGTCACCGTCGACAGTCCGCCACGACGTGAGAGAGGAAAGCGCAAATCGTATCTGTAATTGTTGGATGAAATATCTGATGAGAATGATGAGAATGACAACTTACTTGACAGGCGATATAGGCAATCGAGCGGGGAGTGACTTTCTCCATCTTGATAATTTGCGCGACGTGTTTTTTGACTTTGATTCCCCAGGCTGCCTTCCTAGCACGTCTATTGTTCTCGATGACATCAGCGCCATCACCGTCACCCTCAATGTTTTTCGCTGAGGAGGGAGACGTGAAGACGGCTTTATAGCCCTGGGAACAAATAGTGACTCGGAGATCATGACCAGGAAACGCGGTAGCTACTAACCTGCACGAGAATTTTGCCCCTAAAAAGTCCTTCCTCCAAATTGTCTAGATTGGCGGTATACTTTTCATACAAGAAGGCCGGAAAAGAGAGATCCGTCACGATATAGCCTTCAGAGCGATCACGGATCCCTGCCTTTGTGCTGGTGAACAGTTAGTGTTGCTCGGGGTTTCTGGATGATCCACGTACACTGGGCTATTCCAATCAAGCTCCGCTGGGCAGAGTAACTTGCCGCATGCATCATTAATGAATCCGCGAGTATGTTTGTCATCAGGGTCCACCATGGGATTCGGTTTAAGTTCACGATTAACCCAGTCGGCAACAAGAGTTTTCAGTTTCGATGTATCGTCGCCTCGAGCTCCATCAGCCCCCTGCCTAAGCTGAACAAAGATCGGTCATGATAGAGTCAATCAGCATCGGTACTGCACACACCAGTTTGAGCATGTGCGTGTAATCATCGTGCTCCATGTCGGAGGACGTCTTCAACAACCAAGGCAATGTTCTCACTAAGGTATTGTACCCAGCGTGCAGCCGCTCTTGACTACGTAAACAAACCGATGAGAGGACGCTAGCGACAAAGAAGGTTGAAAAAACTTACTCGATAGTAGCTGCGTCCTCGTTGTCATCGTATCTTCTGTCGTTTTCGGTAATAAGTTCTTCGATACTGTCGTATAAAGCAACGACGCGCCTAATCCCTCTTCCTTGAGAGACATAGTAGTTTGTCTGCCTAATACTAGTTTGAGCGAAGCAAAGTTGACACATGAAACGACAGTTATACCTTTCTTTTACAGCGCGCCCTGACTCGAGGGTCTCTAGTTTTTCCTCCAGTTGAGCAATTTTACGTCTCTGCCGGGCCTGCAAGTGTAATGACTCTTGAGATAATTCTGAAGGCCGCTTGGGGCCATCGTCACGGTCGCCCCGCTGGTCTTCCGAGTTGATGGAAGATGTGTCATCACCATTCAACATACCGTGCTCATCCTGCGCTAGTGACATCAAGCAAGAGGGAGGATATAGTGCGTCAACAAGGAATGAGAAAAGAAGATGGGAGAAAGGAGCGTACTAGTAGCCAGTATATAAACCAGTCAGCCGCTTCTCACTCGGCCGAGAGTATTCAGACGAATTGTCCGTAATAAAAAAAAAACTATCGTCATGCGTCCTAAAAGTGCAAAAATGGTGGTGAGTAACATGTTATAACTATAAACGGACAGGGAGATAGCGGGTGACCTCTGTACGTACTTGATTTAGCTTCAATAGTCAGCAAGTTCAAAAGTTCGAGCAGGCACGGATATGTTGAAATAGCGAGACTTTGCCGAATAAGGTCGATGGTAAGAGACGAAACACGAGCTGGAGACAATGGGTACCAATAACAAAGCAGACACTCAACGAAGCTGCCGGGGACTCCACTTTGGGTGGTTCTGCTGGTGTCGATGCGGGAGCTGGTGTCTCTTGCCGTGCCGTGGGCTCTTGCAAAGCAGCTACCTTGGCTCGCGCTTAAGCTAAGCATTCGTCGTTCTTTACGAGCTGCTTTCTACGCATTTCAATGCGAGCATCTTCACGAAATCCTTAACATCACCCGGTCTGGCCGATCAGTCAGCATGAGGTCATTGAATAGATGTGAACTCCTCAACCGGAAGAGATTCTGCAGGTCAGACAAATCCCTGTACCCCATTACCCATATCTCAGTCAGCGACTCAGACCCTAGGTTCCACTTCCACGGCTCAGGACCTTCCTTTCTCTTCGATCAAGCTCTGCGGACGTCTTTGTGATGGTGTCATGGACCCACTGCGCATCTGAAAATTCAAGCGTAAAATCCGATTGGATGGACCACACAGCCTTTGCGACTTTGGTGAATGATAACATATGGTGAAGGAGGAGAAGGAGTTGGAACAGGACCTGCCGACGAAAATGGATATCCGCGATCTACAAAACTTCAGCGACTTGCATGTTTGAGAAGGCGGATAAATACCTCTAGGTTAAGGTCTGGATTTGCCTTCTTGATGACAGGTAGAAACCTTGTCCACAGCATCCTTAAATTCTCCAAATGTATTGGGGAAGGCAAACAATGGGGGCCGGGAGAACGGCAGCTGCAGGGACCAGAACGTAGTGTAGAAACCTAAGAATGACATGAGCCACAGAACATCACGACAGAACTTCAACCTACCGTCCTTGTCTTTGGCATCTGCAGAATCCTTCTTTCCACCGTCTGCCTCCATTTTTGGCTTTCTTCAGGGCCCTTGGCTATCTCCACATCTGCGTGATTTTCTCGACATCCTTTACTCCTTCCTACATGGGCTCATACTCTCCTCGCAAATTGACACCACTTCTTTCGCCCAAAGGGAACACGCCACTCAGGAAGGTCAATATACGACCGCAAGATATCGTTGTAGAGCATTTTTGAGAGGCTGCGGTCGCGGTGGTGAGGCCTGAGTTTGCCTTCGTACTGTTGTCGATGATGAATACCAGTACCTGTATCAGACGGAAGCGACTCACCATATCCTCGTAAACCTGCACACCCTTGGGTAACTAAGTGTCCAAAATGCCATCGTCGAACCCATCATCCGCACGACTAGTCGGTACAGGGACTTGCAGGTCCACACAGTGGTATTCACGAAGAGGCATGAAGAGGGGGTATGCGTTGAGGGAGAGCTGTTGTTTTTTGAACTCTTCCGGCATTTGGAATGTTGAAGGATCGAGGCGAAGCGTTATCGGTAGGAACTGGAATGCGGTCTTGCCAGAGGCCTGTTGCGGAGCCGTAGGTGTAACAAGTGTTCTTGAGAGACGATTTCTCCATTGGATAAATACAATCCGCGAGGCGGTACCAATGATCGTCGAACTGGGAGATGGGAGATAGGGTGGCGGAGTCGAAGTCCCAGACGGTGAGAGGAGCGTGTTTGATAACTTTTTGTTGATTGAGCTCGTGGAGATGTTCTTGGGTGGGACCGACTTGGTCGCCGAAGCCGAGTTAGATGGCGTGTTGAGTGAGAGGGAGATGGATTGGGATCCCGATGGGAGTGACTTGACGAGGTGAGAAGGAGAAGAGCTTTGCTGCAGTCGAAGCGAGTGGGATGCCGAGAATATTTGTGAGCGAGAACCGATAGTCTGTGTCTCTAGAAGATCCTGAAGGGCAGTAAAGGGAAGGTCGCCTCGCAAACATCTGTTATCGAGTGAGCACCTCGTATACAGACTGCAGTCAGAGACCACAAACCGTGTTCAGTAGATGTCAGCACCAAGTCTTTCGCGGAAACCATCATAGTACAAGGCGCTGTCACACTTCAATGCACTACCTTCAGTCGCCTGCAAAAGCATTGGTCACGAATGATGAAAAACAAGAAAGCGGGCACATAGCCTTGGACGTCGGGGAAAATCTTTAGGAAACGATTGAACGCTCTGCGTCTGTGAGCTTATCGAGGTCGTCGCAATTGTAGTAAGTTCGTGCCGAGATGCCGTTTATCAGTCCCCAACACTAATATGACGAATTGCGAAAAATGGTATATGTAAGTTCTTTTTATCTGTCATTTGCACACGCGGGTTAACTATCACAAGCGCGCGATCGGCGAATTTGGTGAGCGCAACAAGATCGCGCCCGTGCGCATAGTGTTTTTCCGAGATGGCCTTTCTGAAGGGGAATACGAGATCACGGGGAAAGAGGAAATAGGGGACATCATGGGTGAGTTAGTTCAGCGACTGCTATTTCTTGTTTTCACGGTGTTTACTAGGCGAAATCGATGACATATGGCGGGACAAAAACCTCAAGAGCGCGAAACCTGAGCTAACTTTCATAGTTGTGGGTACGTGACAAAAACGAGCAGACAGAACAGTAACGAGTAACGAGGCTACCACTACAGAGTGAAGATCGATGCCGAACGGAGGGAATTCAGAACGATAGTAGGTCGTCGTCGTCGTCATCGTCTTCATCCCCACCACCTTCGTCCGAGTCTTCATCTTCCGGTTCGTCATCACTAATCTCTTCATCAGTTTCTTCTTCTGCATCGCTGCTTCCTGGATGGCATTCTTCGTCACTGTTGCCTTCGCAGTTCGTATCTGCCTCGTCGCTCTCGTTTATGACGGTTGCGCCTGGAGACTTGAACCCAAGACAGTCTTTGATTATGTTCCGCAGCATTGCCGGATGGCCAACACCGAGGTGAGTATACCTCATAAACATATCCCGATCGACAAATCTGACTCGGAGATTGAGAATCAATACATCATGAAAATAGATATTTGCACTCACGTGCCAACGCAATACACTTCCCAATCATCTAACTCCCCTTCCGGACGCGCGAACGATTTTCCATAGCGAAGGGAGCTAACACCGCGACCTGAAACAAAGGCTGGAATTAAATGTGCGCCTCGAATCACCTGTCCCGGATCGAGAAATCCGAACGCATCCGCGTCCGACTCCTCTACAAAGGCGACCTTGGTAAGACGTGCGTGTTTCGTACCAGATCTATGGTTCTGCAGGGGAGCCAGCCATCTAACCCATAGAGCCTCTAGGTGTTGCTTAACGGGTTGCCCCCCATCGTTTATCCATGTTTCCATGTGATAGATACCTAGCACACGCGCATACCAATACGGGTGGGTCGGCCTTGTCTCACCCGAGAGCACCATGACATCGGCGTGTGTCCTAGAGTTGATCGTATCATATTCGCGCCTCAAATCGTACGTGGTGTAATGCACTTGCATGGTGTGAACGGAGTAGATTGTGTCGTTGGGAATGATGACTGAATTATGTTCTTCATCTGTGAAGGTATGATCGCAATGGCTAACGTCTAGCTTGCGCAGTCTATAAAGGATATAATCCTTTAGTTTCGGTATGAATGCCTGATAGCCATCGTGAGTAAACAGGTGCATAAAACGTCACTCGACTTCTACCTTGAGAGCCGGGTCGTCATCATGCTCTCGAAGGAACGTGAACAAAGCGACTGGATTGTTCCGATTGCATGCAATATGGTAGTGCTTCCCAGGATCAACTTGAACTGGCGATTCACTGATGGAGGGAGTTGTACATGCCGCGGCCTCTGCTACTCGTCGAAGCACACGGCGCCTGCGTTCGTGTTTAGCTAATTGCGATGGCGTGTCCTGTTTGTTAGTCAGCGGATAGAACGCCTTCAGCGCTCGGTGTGCAAGCTCCCCCTATACAAGGATTTTAGGCGCATAACAGAAGGAATGTCGCTGGTACACACAATTTGGGTTGTAAATGAATCAGTGGTCCCGAAAAACCTTATCATCCTCACATAATCTCCCATCGCATGATACTTATAAGTGTTCAGATTGAACTTCTTTACCTTGGGCCCCGTAGATTCTGGGGAGACATTGTGGGTTTCAGAACGCTGATCGGACTTTCTTTGACGAGCAGCTCTCTCTTTCGGTAACTCCAAAGTGTCGAAGGCAGTGCATATGTCGGTCCGAAACTTTCGCAACTGCCGGGAAAGCGTTTTGAATGTTTCCTCTAGAAAAGTCAAGGTAGAATCTGAGTGCAACCTCAGTTTAGCCAGTGCATGCCATTCTGCAAACCGATATAACAGAGTCTGCACGGTTGCATCATTGTTTGGAGGGAAAAGCCCTTCAAAAATTGGAATAGCACACTGGAGGGAATCTCGTTGAGCCAACGCAGAAAATTGAACAACGAAAATTGACCTGTAAGATGTCCTCGAAGTCACGAGCTGCCAATTTTTTCATCTCGGAAGTATTGTTCGAAAATTTGCGAATCACGCCGCTGCCAAATGTCGGAACCTGGCGAAATCTGACACGAGATCGAGAAATTGAAAACTCGTTAGAGCGTAATGATAATCTATGTGAACTCTACATACCTCTCATCGAGGGTCGCGACAAGCTGCATGCCCCCAGGGAGGGCGTAAAGGAGCCTCACTAGGTGTGTGAAAAGTGCCTTCCAGGTACCTAGTTCGCACTCGTGCATCATGTCAACGACAAGCATCCGAAATGAGTCAAGGCCAAGAGGTCCCAGCTTGTTGACAAATTGATTCTGTAAGGACTAGTTTTAGCGGATCAAGTCTAATGGGGTTGGACTTACCAGAACAGGCACCCACGAGCCTTCTCTAAGGGTGTCTGTGACCTTTGCACCGTCGACAGTATGTCCCAATCCATAGATAAACTCGCGAGCCTCGGCAACCTTGTTTGTAACATAGACTCTAAGGTTACTTACGCGGCATTTCATGTCCTTCGCGAGTCCAAGGTAACTGAACAAGCCTTTTGGTGTAAGACATCGAGGGCATGGACACGAGCCCATATCTTTGATGGTCGCAATTAAAACCCTGTGAATGTATCAGACATCTGACATATTTTACGAATGCAATGGAAAACGCACTTCTCCGGATAGTCGGCTGAATAGGTGAAGATTCGAGGATATATTCTCCGCATGACTCCATCGGCACATTTCACAACAAATCCGTGTCGATACACATGAAGAAAATCTGTATCCAACAATATTTCCCAGCACGCATGAAACAATTCCCTTCGGCAGTGTGTGTGAAGGGAGGCCAAGCCGGTTTTTGACATTCTAGGCAGGCTACTTAGAACATCTTTGATATTATCAGGAAGCTAGTGAGGATAGTTCGTGAGTTCATGTCAGTGGTGTTTTTTAAACGTAGAATCAAGTGGACTCACGGAAGGTAAAAATCCTACAAGGTGACATGATCCCGATGTAGGTGACGAACGCAAGTATTTCGTGAGATTCCCAAAGTACGCATAAAGCGGCCAAGCCCTAGCAGTTCCGAAGTTTGCCAGGTGTGTAGCGTCAGAAAAGAACATTAAACCAGCAATCACGCGTTCCAACGAGCACCCGGACTCCTTTGGCTGTCTTTGAAGATCGTCCTGAGCCTCCAGCCAAGCATCGGAGGTGTAAAGCTCGTCGTATATTCGCTCTTCATGATTGTCTAGAGGATCCTTCCACATACGCTTGAAGGGGAAGAGATGAAATCCCCGTGCTTGAGCATCTGTGAATGCAGCACGTATGACTTCTACGAGAGGGCGATGATGGAACCCAGGAATAGTGAAAGGCTTACAGCGATCCTCCTTGGACTTCGTTGGAATTTCGATGGTGACACTACTCTCAATCCAGTCATCAGGAAAAGTGATTCTCTTCCCGCTTTCATCCTTATCCAGCTCCCGCAAACTCTGTCTCACCGAAAACCGTTGAAGGTGTTCACGGTCAAAATCCTCCGCGAGCACGACATCTTTGACAAGGGTCGCAACTTTAGTTTCCGATATCCGACTGCTGCCAGAGTTCATCCAGGACATGAGGCGATAAATTGTCATATTAGAAAAGGGATATGGTGGAGGAAGGACCCTGGGTGGAGAATCAACTTCTTGATGGGCGGTTGGACATGTTTTTCCAAGTAGCGAAGATGGAACAAATCCATCTGGTTCGAAGGAGGGACGACGAGGGTATAGTCGGCTGAGGCCAAAAGAGTTGAAAGGGGTTTGAAGCGTGTCTCTGAGCGTTAGAAGGACACGTCGGAATCTGGATCGGGCAGGGAGGGTGGCCAGATTTTGAGTTGGTGGACTCTGACCTGACTCAGAGTAGTTGAGATCTTCCTCTGAGTGCACGGTGTCGTTGAAAGACCTAGGAATTCGTCTCATAGGGCGTTCCGGTTCATCTGAACGAGTCGAGAGATCAGAAACGGAAAATAAATGACTGTTATTCAAAGAGACGAACTAAAGTCAAATCCATCTTCCATGTCGATATCAACATCATTTTGTGCAATTTCAAGTTCGTGGTCGAGGGAGTGTTGTGAATCAGCAAACTCGGAAGTATCGAGGATGTGGGCCGCAGACCCTTGCCTTTGTCTCACTGCTAGCGATCGGCGGGGAGCAATTGGTCTCGGACGGCCCATCACCTGGTATTTGAGTTTACATGAGTTACTACTACTAAGAATACCAGCTGCAACTCACGCGTGAAGTGTTCGCAGATAGGTTGCCGTGGTGGTAAGGAGGCCGCAAATGTGCAAGCAATGCGGCATCTTTGGCGCGTTCCTGTCTCTTCAGAGTTGCATGAAAGCTAAACTTCTTGTATAAATGACAAGATGCTCGATGTCTGTTGAGCCCACGGGTGCCTGCCACGGCCGCCCCCTCCCAAGAGCAACCCGATGCACCACATAACACCATTAACAGATACAAGCCGGAAAGAATGGCGATACTCCAACTTAACTCGGAACGTCGACTCGGATATCCTGCGACACTGCATTCGTGGCGCTGGAGATGCTAACAAAATGCAGCTCCTCCCAGTTAAACTGGCCCGAACTTGAAGGCTGTCTGACTCTCACAGAAGTCATTGAGTCAAAACCCTGCTAGTGAAT
>JABBWB010000351.1:0-41956 GCA_016628085.1 Suillus occidentalis
TGTCTTCGGCCGTGGATCGACTCCGAATGGGCGTGTCCTCGAATCAAGTGTCTCAAACCACTGGACCCCAGGAAATGTAAACACTAACAGCACTGGCGATGCAGCTGGACATGGTGGTCAGCCTCGCTAAATGAGCGCTGGATATCCCAACGTCCCCGTCCGCAGTAAGTAGACCATAGCAAACTTTACACATGTTCTTCCAAACTTGAACGCATTGCGCAACCTTTCTTGTTGTAATCCCAAAACCCGGAATATCTATAACCACTACGCCAGTTACCGCTGTTGTTGTTCTTTTGCCTGTAACGTTTATCACTGTCGTGTAGGTTTTATGGTACTTCTAGTGATTATGTGGAGGCATTCAGACTGAACTGATGTATTTTTGATACCAATACTGTTACACTAATGCATTGCCTCTTGGGCCTTCTAATGTGTACAAGCCTCGTCGGCGATTATGACTAACCAGAACGATCAACGAAATTGAGAAGGGTGCACTGATGTGCCTTGCATGCTGCAACAACAGCATGTTTGTCATGAAATATGACACCATTTGAGATTTGTTGACGAGTGACAAAGGCACCTCCGACTGGAAGGCCTTGCATGATCTTTCGATTTCAAACATACACATTAAAAAATGAGAGCATCTGAGAGGTTCGAGGGAAGCGCACTGTCAACTCATGTTAGTCTTCATTGCCGCATGACGCAGTTTAGTTATGAAGTCCCACACGATCCTACATTCGTTGACGAGTGCTAAAGACACCTCCCACGAGAATATCTTGAAAGGGGTTAAATGGCACAGCATAAGTGAGACAAAATGGCAATGCTCCCAAGGATCGCCACTAGTATGCTACCCCCGCTCATCGACAACAATGCAGGATTGTCTTCACACTGTCGTGCATCGCTCATGTCACTATGAATTTGCAGGCATACATAGCTATGTAACTAAAAATAAAAAAATTGCACTGTTACATGAACATATCTAGCAGGAGAAAAATTATATTCTTCTACAGTTCGCACGGCCACATAATCAAGGACTCATCCATTTACTGATGAACCATGCTGTTCAAGTTAGCTCGACCGCAGCTTGTTCATAATGACCAATTTGGGCACTCGAACAGCCAATATGGACGAAGTCACCATTGTCAGCAATACCAGGGCGGAAATCATTCACTAAATTGGGGAGAAATTGGCAACCCCAATACCTTGAAATCACTTCAAAGGACTCCAGCACCTGGAAATGGAGTAAAGTGCAAGTTTGCCATATGTTGAGGACCGACAGTGGACACCCCGAGGTTCTTGTTGTAGAGTGTAGCAAAAACTATCAAGTCGGCTGAAAGTCTTTCAGGTAGAATGATTTGGCTATGGTGTGAGCAGTTCATGTCTACATAATGTAACAACAGAGCAAGTGTCGAACACAGGTTGTCTTTCATGATGGCAAACATTAAATTCATGCCTGGCAATTTGCCCTCGCGCGAGGGTTCGGATACATTCCCTCAACCCGTCCCATCTCTGATGGTCCAAATGATCATATCCATCCTTGCCGCAGGACCTGCAGTCCTCGTTAGCACCATCTCATTGCTGCGAGGCATCCACCAATCAGAGGGGATGCATTGCAAAGGCTGATACTCGAATGAGACGCAAAGGTGCCAGTATAATGGAGTCATGCGTCATCCGATAAGACCCCCTGATTTCAGCTATACGGGACGGACAAGGGACAATCAAGTTACCCCTTACCACGTTGATGGCCAGGCTGGATATCCATCTTCCGTTGGGAACGAAGAAGTCATGAATCCCGGCGTAATTAGCTTGACGGTCATAGCAAGTTGAAAATGACGTACCTATGATCATCACGGTTGAACACTGAACATCGCACCCCTGATCTGAGTGAACAGAGATCTAGACTTTGAGCCTAGATACACCTACATTTGTGATTCTCTAGAATCCCACCACTTTTCATAGGTACGAACAATCACAAGTCGGACGTATCCTTATGATGACGGATCAGGGAAGCCAAAAGGTGCAAAGCGTGCACAACTGTTTGTCGAAGGCGTTTGATCAGTTGAGTAGTCTGGTTTACTCGAAACGTTGAACTGTTGGCGATAAAATTTCAAATACCTCGATGAACTTATCCTGAAGTTGAGACTCAATCCAGACACTCGTCATGGGCGGCAGTGGAACGCCTGGCACGCTCCTCTTCAAAGGTGGTGCCAGGGGGGAGTTCCTCGTGACATAGGGGCCCACGACTACATGAGAGAGTGCGACATCGTCGCTGACTTTGTGCCTGGGGACACGAGTATGAAAATCCAGCCTGAGTACTGCACGGATAACAACCCAGGAACCAGATGCTGTGGGATCAACTGGCCGAGATCCAGAGGATAAGCGGGCGAAGATGGGCGAAGAGACAGTATAGAAGACCTGGGGTTGCAACCACGAGAGAGATCCAAATCTCTGAAGATCGCATCCGGGGCTAAATCGCTTGTTCGAGTTGTGCACTGTGAAACATTTCAATGTTAATGCAAGCAAGAACAACGAGACAGTCATGTAACTGCTTTAATTTGTCTAGCGTGAGCAGCGCGAGATAGAAGGGGCGGAGGACGGGGATGTGATGCCGCATGGAAGAGTTTGACCTACTCACCCATATGATTCGCCAGATAAAGAACCCGTTGAATCGGCGAAGAGATGTCATCTTGGGAACGTATTCTCCTTCATAGTATGATACTACTGAGAATGATCAAGGATCTGGTCCTTGTCTACTGCCGTTAGTACGTGTAAGATGGAGACCAACGGTGAACTCAAGTCGCGGAGTACTCTTATGTAATCAATTATACCGGAGACTGAAAAAGGTGGGGCGCAGCGACTCCAAGTCCTGGCAAGTGCCGTGTGCTCCTACTACATACAAGTGATCCAGATTCCAGAAGACTTCCAGAAGTGAGGAAAATCGACCGTTCTAGTACTCTGCGAACGGCAACCTTGTTTGAAGGTCCGTACTTATTCTTAACTTTACTGCAAACAAGCATCCTTCCAGCGCTGAATTTGCAATAGATTGCAACATCATGATGTTACAGACGACCTATGGTAAGTACTAGTCAACACTGTATCCAGGTTGTTGTCCCCAGCTCAACTAATTTAACGTTAAAGTTTTGTGGGCGCCAGGCAGCCCAGTCTAGACATCAAAAGAACGAGTTGGGTGTCTAAAACAGCTCAGGGCCATAGACAAATGTGAGTTAGGTGTTATCTCCTCCGACGGATGAGTCTATTGAAACATCGTCATTTAATTTAGGAAGTGATTGAGTCCATCACGCGTATGTTATCTTTCGCAGAGCGAAGCCGACTCGCGGACGTTTTTCCGAGTCATCACCATGGATCTTAAAGGTGGGGATAAACATCTCTGTGTCCCTAAATTCTCTTCACAAGAAGTATGCCATCATATAAACACAAAGAGCTTCCTGACGCACGCACTCCAGTATACATTGATATTTGGCCAGAGTCCGGCTCATTCTCGAGCAGCTTGGGCTCATCCTCATCCTCACGTTCACGTGTACCGTCATCCTCTCTATCAAAGTCTCCCTCCTTGAATACGCCGCGTCACATGAGGGACCTTGATCCCACAGTAACCTTCGTCTCCCCTTCCGTCGTCATCGGCAAGTCATCCTATATCATTGTGTTGGATGGTGCCCCCATACACAGCGAGGACACCGAGCTCGAATGTATCGGACCGTATTCCAGCAGTTCTGTAATCCCGCCCGGTGGCAGTCCATTGCTCTACAGCACAGCCTTAGTCCCCAAGTACTGGGACATCTTGTGCAAATCCCCAGGTCCGTACTTTCTGGCCTTGACATGCTGCAGATGTATAATTAGTCCCCAAAGACCCCACTATGTACACCATCATTCAGGATGTGTACCGCCGAGATCCAGCTCCCCTCGGAAGGTTTTCAGGGCGTCCGCGCTCTGTTCTTATCTTCTCTGCTAAATACCACTTCCGGTACTCAGTCCCTGCAAACACGCCCTCATCTCCCATGACACCGTACACCGCATATCATCCCAATCCGCCTTTCCATGCGAATGTTAATCGTGCTCACCCCAATTTACTCGAGCCCAACTTTCCGCGCAATCACCCCAGTATGCCTCCGAATCTCTTGGGTCAAGACAGTTCTCAGTCACATGAAGACAGCACGCAAAGCCAGCTGTATATGCAAGCCACATCGGGTGTCAGCATAGGCAACTATTCCTCCGTCAACAACCACGAGTCGTATGCTACCACATCGAAAGAGATGATGGCACGCTCGTCTTTCTCAAGCTTCCCAAAAGACATACGTAATTATGTGAGTAGCCTATTCACTGAGAAGGCCTACTACTCACATGCCCATCAGATCGTGTAGGAAAGTAGTCCGCATGTAACGATGATATTACATAGCGTTTACTGTATCATATGTATGTATGCTGACGTTCTATATATGGAGTCCTCTGATGCTGTCACAATCAATCTGAGTTTCCGCCCTGTAGATCCCACCAATGGCGTTCGCCCGCTTGAAAGCTGGGCGTGTTGGGACTTATCTGATTCTGTAGTTTGTTTCATGTGTGTACTTATTATGTCAGGGATTTTGAGTCTCCCGGTACGGCTAAAGAGTGGCTAGCCGCTGTGGTCCTTGACATTGGCACTCGCCTGTCTGATATGGCTAGCGAAGGTGATCGGACAACGATAAAAGATCGGCGCTCGTCCCCAGAGCCGGGAGATTTCTGACAGCGATGAGAACGCACTGGTACGTTGTTATTCCACTGATATCGTCACGGTGGTCCATCTCTCCGTATTGGAGATAGATACGTATAACTTCGCAGAAGGCTGGGCTTCAAAACCTTGAAGTTCTGACACCTCTATAGAGTTACGTGAGTATCTCAGAGGTGGGATGGGAAGGGAAGTTATGGATGCGTTCTAATCGTTTGAATCTGACCTTGTACACACCTTCCCCATAATATGGGACAGATTTATCGTATCCGGACGACATACAGAAAGCCTCCCCTAGGTACTGTCTCAAGATCTCATAGCCTTGGGCGTTGATTGCGGTCCATTCATCCGGAACTGAAAGCGCGTTACGACATGCTCAATCTCCGACTATGGATACATGTAAGGCCTAAAGTCAGAATCCTTATGTTTAAACTATCTTTCAGCTGTGGACCCCTAAACAAATCTTCAATTACATCCTGACGACGCGAACGCGCCCTCATCAAGGTTGAATTAAATGTGGGTCACTCTGATTTCTCCATTTTGGCGAGTAGGCGCGATCAGAACCGACCCTGCAACTTTAACCTTGCCAACATCACGAAGCCATCGATTGGGTTTGGATCCGGAATGGCATTCGTGGGCGCCATAATATCTCTCAATTACATGGCCAAGGACTCGGATTTGAAGAGGAAATCAATCTGGTATTTAGGGGCGATAAAAATCTCCTGCCAAGAATGCCATGCCGTATGAATGAACGGAGGTGTGTCACAGTTATTTTTAACGTACCCTGGACCTGCACTCGGTTGTAAGCATCATGAGACTACATCGCTTGGCATCAAACCCGAGTCGGTGAGACTGACATCCGGAGGGACTTGCTTTATGTGACTGTCCTCAGGAAACGCCCAGCAGCGCTCGTCGTATAAGGGCCTGCAACGTACACCGTTTCCTCTGGCTTATCAGGTTTAGCGAGAATCTGCAACCTGAAGTTATCTGACATTATTCTCGCACAGAAACGATGACTTGCACCCTCGCAGTCAGAATCGTCAAGACCACCTCCAGGAACCCTAATTTCATGGTCGTTAAGATAGCTGTGTGGTACCACGCGGGACGCGGTCTAAAACTGACGCTATTTGAGACGCTCGTCATGAGCCACAGTGGCATACGGTCTGGCGCGTTCCGCAAATCACAGAAAGTACACCGGGGAGGCGTTCCTCGTGACGATAGGCACCCATAGTTAGTACAATGTATGGTGCGGCGCCACTGACGTCACGCCTGGAGACACGGGTTTGAGGATCCACACGAAGTACTCCACGGCTGCCTAGGAATCCGGATTGGATTGAACTAGTTGAAGTCTGGAAGACGAGTGCAAAGGGAACTACGGTGGGTGTTCAATTCGTTACGGAGAGGGGAAATGGTTTGGTGGTCCGCATTACTATTTCTTGAGCTATCATATAGTGCCAGGATGGTGGCCCAGGTGCCATATGATTGAACATCGAGTTTGCTATGTCAAGAAGTCAGTAGCGTATGATCAAGTGATGCGATGGCAAACATACTTGACAAGAACTCTGCAGTTGAGAAGCACTCAGTATGAACCCTTCATGGTCAATGAAGAGATGGCAGGGAACACTGGCTCTGGCGGTCTCGGAAACCCAGTTTCAGCTACTCAGAAACGATACTGAACAGTAACAGCGTCAAGTATTCCTACTGGGATAAGACATGGCAAAAATACAAAACACAGCAAATATTTAAATATCAACGAGACATGATTGTCTTCATGCAAGTCCATATCGTATCGGGGCGTTGAGAAATGATTACTCCCCTGCAAACAAGCGCACGAGCATGTACACCGTCGAGCCGATGAAACGAACGACTAAAGAACGGAAATCATCAGTACTAGCGATGGTGTGACATCAGAAACTTCTACTCACATGCAAGTCCTGCAACTGAGAAGAGAATGAACGTCATGTACCCCGTCACAGCAGCAGCTCCGGTCCCGCTCGTCGTCGATCTGCCATTTCAAAAGTGTAAGGGAGTGGCAACACCTGCGACCTCTCAAATAACTCACATTATAGCAGCAGCCAGAAGAGCCTGCAAACCCACGAGGTCAATAAAAATGTCTCCGATATGAACCTAGTTAATGGTCACTCACATTGCTCAAAGTCCAGACTAGCAATACGTTAGTCCTGAATGTCTTATAATAATCTTCTTGCTGCGTTGTCGGATCAGGCTTGGAATCCGCCTTGGGTGGTTTCGTGGACAGAACATGCATAGCATCTTCATATGCTGCATTGATATCAGTCTCGGCCGTGGGTACTGCTACCTCGACTTCATTCTTGTTGTCTCCCTTGCCCGCGCTGACGACACCGAGATCAGTGGAAACCTTGTTGTCGCCCTTCGTTCCCCATGAGACATCATGGACGTTGGCAAACTGAGATTTTGTGAGCGACTGAGACATGTGCTGAAGTAGAGGAACGTACTGCATAGACGTTCAAGACTGCGATGTACGATGGTGCCATGAGGAGATATTGAATGAAGGACGTAATCATATGCCATGGCTCAAACTTCGACAACCATGAATACATAACAAGCAAGATTAAAAGCAAACGATGACTCACGAAGATCAATGAGGCGACAAAGTACAGCCCCAGCGTAGCCGCCAACGAGAGCACGACATCTCTGAATATTGCATTCGAGATTAGATCGCTAGCCTGTATCGCCCGTCCTTCACTCTGCGCGACGCCCTCAATAGCTTTGTATGCAAGCAACAATGCCGAGACAGTCATATAAATCGTGACTATGCCAAACCCGACGAAAGCGAGGGTGTAGCCCCATTTTGAACCTTGCGGTCGATTCCCGAGCGAGAGAAGGAAGCACATGATGAGCAACCCGAGATAGAAGTAGTTGAGGAGGATGTTGACGATGTGGATTTGAGGAATGTAGGACTCGAGCGCTTGGGAGAGAATAATGAAAGCAATGTAGTAATTACCCTAATGCGCATAAGGGTCATTATGATGGTGTAGAGAATAGTATAGAAGGGAGCTTACAAGGGCAAACCAGGCAAATATGAGGTTGTACAGCTGATAAAACATCTCGATGTGAATCCAGAACTTGCGCATAAATGAATGCGAGGAACGATACAGGTAGTGGAAATGAACGGTAGAGTGTATGGCGGCAAAGAAAGAGCCGTTAAGCCAGCGACGTCTTTGGGAAATTAACTCAGGGACCTGTAGGAAAGGGTCAATGTGCGCCACACCAGGACTTGGACGCTTAGATTGACCTGGTCGGGAACATCAGTCACGGCGTAGGCAGACTTGACATAATGTAGAATCCACGATCCACCGCGCTTCGGAGACAAGCTCCCAACATAATATCTGGACAATTGTTCAGCCAAGATATCATGTTGTTCGACTTAGCACATACCCGATCCTCAGCAAGGTACATGTTCGCTGTGAAGATATCTGCACCTGCACCATGCATCTTCTCACCCAAAAAGTACTTCTGCAGTGGGCCCTCTCCCATCTGGTCATTCTGCAAGGCGATATACCTATATGCGCTAAACGCACCAGGTAGCACGGTGATATACCCGAACACACTCTCTAGCGGTTTATCCAAAATATTCGACATTTTATATTCGAAATTCTGCGCTGCGACGAGTGGGTTGAGAAGATATTGTCCATACTTGCCCTTCAGAGCGACGATTTCGCCGCAAGCGCCGCCAACGTTCGAATTAATGTCGAAGGCTTTCCACAAGTGGTAGATTGAGGTGGGACCGGGCATAGTACCAACATCAAGGAGAACGCAGACATTTGGCTGCAATATTGGACCGAAGGCGTTGAAAAACCAGCGATGGGAGTTGATCTTCTTTTGGTTCTTCTCCTTGAGGCAGAAGATGATTTGTACGGGAACGACACCTTTCTCGGCGCCTTCTATTTTCATTGAAGGAGAGACCGATACTGTAATCGCATTAAGATTGAATACAGGCAAATGACGGCGAGACAAACTTTGCGTGGTATACTCGTATACGTGTGCTGCGACAGGTTTTCCATTGACAATGTTCTTCTCTATCATCAGAAAGGTGACCATTTGCCAAAATTGAAACGTACCTTCGCAATACCATCTTGATATGCCCCCATGGCAGCAATGACGCTCAACGTCCGGGAGTTGATCTTTGACCGCCCATCACTGACAATACAGACTACAACCTTCTTCCAACCATCTTTTCCCCACGTTTTGCTCCGATCTCGTTTGCACAAGTGAACGATATTCTTAATGACACCATGCATCGAACGACAGAATAGCTCCTCGTCTTCATTGTACATTGTCATGACAATGAAAAGCTCCGTCCTCCGTGGAGGATCGTAATGCACCTGTCGGAGGGTGAACCCAGAACTCATAAAGTCGTTCGGATCGCATGTGGCTGCAGAGTACCGCATGTGAGTGAACTCGCGTTCATTCCGCATCGCGCACATATCTAGTAGTTTTGTTGGTACTGCAGAGTCAAGCACGAAGTTACCGTGGAAAAGTCTGTACGGTGTGAGGGAGAAAGAAAATAAAATGAACAAAGGGCACTCACTCTACCTTCTTTATGGTCTTGTACCGCCGAGGTACGCGCTGTGGTATATGTCCGTAGCGAATGTTGGTTTCCGAACGATCGTCAGTATCCAGATAACTTCCGGGCATGGGTGCTGTTGCATAGGAACCATTGGGTCGCAGAAGTGGCATATCACCCAAATCATCACGCTCTACCATCTCATAGTCTTGACCAAAATGCGACTGCGGACGTGGAGCGGGCTGCGAGTTGTCAAAAGAGCTAAAGCGGGCATGCGGTGTGAGGTAGTCTGCTGGTATCTGCGGCGGAGGCTGTTCTTGTTGATGACGCAAATCTTGTGACTGTGAGGGAGGAAATGGAGTCGATTGTATTTGCGGGGTAAGGAATGGGTCCGGAAGGTGATATTGTTGATTCGGATCGTAGGGTTGGTGTTCAAATTGAGGGTTGTAGTTATTTGAGTCATACGGGTCATACAGTTGCTCTCCATAAGGGTTGGGTGTCTGATGGTGAGGGTTGTAACCGTCATTGTAGTGTCCTCGCTGTGCCTCGTCAGCCTATTCGATAGATCAGTCTTCTTAGCCGCTTTGAAAAACGACAATGACAATAAACGCACATCGTGATACCTTGACATCGTGTGCGGGTAAGTTATCTCCTATGTGAGCAACCAAATAAAAGAGTTTGAGAAAAAGGTTAGAAGCAGCCTAGACTTTACCAACTCGATTCTCGAAGTTCTAAGTACTGTGGAAGGCTGTTGCCGCAGTGTAGTGTGGCAGTGCTTTTCACAGGCCCCCTGAGCCCCCTCTTCCAGGCCCAGCGCCGCGGCGGCAGTGCGCAGCCCCCAAGCCAACTCTCAGGCTCTTGGCTAAAAATTCGCATTCAAGGAGAAAGTGCAAAGAAAGTGAGCCCTAAAAATAAATTACCATTAGCTCACGTCGATGTAGTCTAGTGTCTTTTCAAGTTCTATGTAACATTCATGCTCATACCAATCTCACCTAGATTCCGCTTTCGGAAGAAATACCGTAGTAGCTGCATCTAAAAAGATCATGTACTGTAGCCACCGAAGTTCCGAATCGTAGCTGTGGTCCGAGTCGACAAGTTGTGACTCCAATCCTCACTGCTTGATGTGTGCAACAATCTGTACGACATCATTAAAATTCGATCTACTTCCATCATAACGGACGTAAGTGAAACCCCTGCTTGGACAGAGCTCTTTCGAGCCCACTCTAAATATTCAGGAACAAAATCTGGATTGGTCGCCCGTCATTGTTACGGACAGCTTCGCTTCTGAATCCATCGCAGAATTTCAAGCAAGATCTAGGGACTAGCACCCTTGCATATCCTTGAACGTTCAAGGCTGTTCTAGATAGACGGTACCGTTCTCAGCGTGCAGGATTGCAGTGATAGCTTGAATGCGTAGAGATAGGCTGTCAAATCCAGAGACGGTACGTCACTGAAGATTGTCAGCAGCGGCTTCCAAACTGCGAAAGATTCGGGAGATATTCATTGGCGACAAATCTGCGACTTTCCCCATCGACAGGTACTTTCTGTCGTGTGGCAGATCCTTATTGGTTGAGGGCTCGTCGATCATCACGTCGCACGGTGTTCCAGTTGCAGCCGCCTGTCAATCTCGTGCTGGATATGCTCGGCCTTAAATCCCGGACTCTTGACCTTGGCACTGGACAGTGGATTCTGGCAGGCTACAGTGGCACCTGCATAGTAACACATTAGACAGCAGTGAGTACAGTAATTTGTTAAAGTAGTCATACGTCACCCGATTTTGGCCGCTTCTCCCAAACCTCTATCACACCTCCTCCATTCTCGTTCAACCCACCGATGATGACCAAGCCCCCTGTAGCAATTATCGCGTTAACCTTGTGTACATCAGTAGTTGCCTTCTTCCACTTTGGAGATATATCTAACTTTCCATCCGCAGTTAGGCCACCAATTTCGTGGAGGGTGATATTTCCCATCAAAGTGGACGCGAAAAGTGTACGAGGCCCGATGAAAGTCCTGTTGGTATCTTAGTTTGAATATCGCAGTACAGCAGTAATAAACACATGCAGAGCAACGATAGGGCCATGCCCGACATCCGCCGTGAAGGCTTCATCTTGTTTCAATCCTTCCCACTTTCGTCGTTTCTTTTGGCAGATATCCCAGATGAGACTCCTGACATTTTCTCTCCGCCAGTGCCAATCCATACTCGTCCATCGGCGGTTCCCGCAGCTAAGATGCCAGATGGTGACATAGCAGACGACAATATGAAGGGCGGAGACATCGAGACACCTGAAGACTCGGACAGGGGAGATGTCCCTGACACGGGATATATCAAAACGAGTGACAAGCAGATCCACAAAAAGTCAACCTACCTAAATCGAGTCGCGACAATACAGTCCGTTGGTGAAAATCGTGATGCAGCAGTCGGGAGTCGTATCCGCCGCTGACAAGTTCACTCGGACGATCGGGAATGAACTTCACCGTTCCACAGATCTGCATCGCTATGAGCGAGGCATGCACCTATATAACGAAAGATACCAACATTGTCATGATTTGTTTTCATGCGTGTGATTTGTTTCGTAGAGAGATCAACGACGCCGACTTCACCAGAGTCCAGACAAAATGCAAGTTGAGTTTTTTTTTGGTTGAGAGAGAGCTGGCTGGACATGATCAGACGGGAAAATGAAGAATGATGTTGCGCCTCTACCTCGTTCAACACGTCGTCGTCGGCACCAAGTTCCAGCGTCAAGGTCGCGTCAGCCTTCGCAAGAACCATCTTTTCTGTGTCCATAGCAAAATGTAGAGCCTGTAAATCGAAAACACTGTTGATCAGACACATAAAGTATCTCACTGAACATGTTGAGACGTACGTGACGATTGGACGCGACCCACATGTCCCCGAGGACACCTGTATTGTACTCCATGCATACAACGGACGACACTTCTCCCAAACCTTTGATAGCCTTCACGACCTTCAAAGTATCTTGATTATATACGCGAACAGATCCGTCATCTGTAGTATGTGCACAGTAAGTCTACATGATCCATCAGTATATGATTTGACGAACGTCCGTACCTGAGCCTGCAACGAAATGATCCAACGATCCTTTGGCCAAACATGAGATTGGTGCGGGCGTTTTCAGTGTTTGTCGGAATGCGTATGGTGTCTCCTGACTCTCCTCCATGGTGAGCGCGCTGAGCTTCAATGAAGTTCAAGTTCAAGCCGTCCGAATTGGGCAAAAAATCCTCCGCACCATCTTAGACTCCATCCAGCAACTTCAGAGCAATAGAATCTGGGAACAATCAATCACCTCGA
Organism: Suillus occidentalis; assembly: GCA_016628085.1. Lineage (NCBI taxonomy): Eukaryota > Fungi > Basidiomycota > Agaricomycetes > Boletales > Suillaceae > Suillus > Suillus occidentalis. The sequence goes on from JABBWB010000351.1 coordinate 12,577, forward strand.
GCACTTCGGATATGACGACCACGAGTACCACCCCAGGATCCGGACTTCGAGGTCAATCGATGGCCTTTGTGATGATGTCAAGGTAAAAGTCGCGGGTCAATTGTGCTTGCAAAATCTGATGCACTTAATGTTCACAACAGTAATTATTCGATACCCTGCAGGCATAAATGGTGCACCCCCTACCTTATAATGCTTGAGTGAGCCGAATGTCGAATGCCATTTCAAGTGGATGACGTCCTGTTCACGGTTTGTAAACTTCTTGCTGAGTGAGTCCGTCCTCATTAGCATTTAAGTTCTTACCCACAGTCCAAAGATAAGCTACGCTTCATTGCCTCAGAAATGTTTGGATTTTGTAGTGTGAGTTTGTGTCTTATCGCCATCCCGATTCGCTGCCATAATACAAGTTGCGTTGCAGTGACTAGGATATGCACGATTCAACCTACACTAGGGAACGGTCACCGCGACCTAATGGACTCGATAGACTTATCGAATTTTCGTCGCATATCTTGGGGAAAATAACCTACCCTTTTTCCTTCCCTTATTCCCTGACCTCGGTGCCCATTTGCGTGGATCCTAGAGGTGTTCTGCTCGGCTGTTCATCATATAGAACTCATTGAGTTTGTGACGAGCAATCTCAGTCAGTCACTGTGCGGTGATCTGAACAGACTTGTGAGGCTTTTGAATGCTCTATTTTCAAAGGTGCGTCCGTGAAATTTTTCATCTATGAAACGTCATTCAAAAAGGTTTATCCAGAGATCCCTGAATCTGCCGCTCAGAGTGTTTCCCTCAGTTACAGCCTAATCTCGATATTACCCGTCCTGCAATTCACTCGCGCAAATAACTACCTGAAAAAGAACCCGGAAAATGGTGCATCGAGAATATCGTCGAATGGAGAGGACGAACCAGTTGGACATTTACTCAGTCGAAGATTGTAACTTTCTGTGCGCACATGTATGAACAAGCAGCAAGGGCGTGTAAACATTGTAGCATCATCGTTCTGCATTTTATCAGAAGCCAGCAAATAAATAAAGTAACAGGAATACATGATAAAGGAATCGCAAAAGTAGATCCATAGAAGAAACCCGTATTTCAATATATATACACATCTAACAGTTCACGGGGAAGGCATAAGTACTAGGTCACTCATCACAACGAGAGTGCTGAGTGAAAAAGGGTTGAGAACCATAGTATGGGTGACATTACTGGGAAACTCACTCAAGACCCAAGACTGTAAGTTGGTCTTCGTAGTTTCATCACTTGCGTCCATCGCGAAACGGTACGATTCGAAGGCTTCTCCAAGCATGCCAGCCCCAAGGAGCGTAAGAATCAATTTCTGATTGGACATTTGCCACAACGTTTCGATGTTCCATCCGAAGAGCTGCAAAAGGTGCGGTTAAGGACACATGAATTTTCCGATGATTACATGTCAACGTACCACAGTGAAAACCTCGGAGGAACTAGGAGGGGCGGATTGAGCCAAGAAAGTGCTAGCCTCGACTGCGGCAGTGAAATGCTCGACGGCCTCACTGTGACGCCCGCCATTCAAGGCAATAGTTCCTAGTTGGAATCGAAGACTCGCCTGATGCACGAAGCGCACACCAATCAGTCGGCGCACAAACATAAGCGTGATTGTGAACGCAAGACTCACCACCACGATACCACAAGCGAGGGGATCGGCAGAAGAATCGGCAGACAGACGATCCACACGCAGCAGTGCCTCTTTGATTCTGTTGGCATTGAAGAGTGCAATAGCCTGAAACACATAATGAAGTGCGGAGTACACAAGACGAGTGAATTAACCTGCCTTGATTAAGTAGACGAACGCAGTAGCATCCATATTCCCCTGCGTGAACGTGAACGCCAGATCAAAGGCTGCCCTCGCGTCGTCGACGAGCTGCTTTCCGCAGAAGGCGATACCTTGGGCTATGTAACCAGGCAACGATGTCTGTATGGCAAGGGACTACGAAACCATCTAAGTCAGCGAAGTTCTAGATAGCATGTGATGGATCGTTATCACCTTGGTTGCATCCTTAAGCGCATTGTTCCAGTCGAATTTGCGCGCCATAATGAAAGAGCGGTTGGCATAAGAAGCAAAATTCTTGGCATCGACGGTAATATCTTGAGTAAGGACCTTCTCAGCGGTAAACAAGTCCCCTGTGATGAATGCAGTACGGATGGTCGTGGCGGTAGCGAGGAGCTCAGCCGAGGTGATGGTAAGCTTCTGCATGATAAAACTTGAGCGGTGCCATACGGGCAAAGGATGAAATCATACTTTTGAAATAGCCTGTCCAACCATCGAAATGCCCTGCTCAAACTTAGAAACACCCTCAGTCCCATCCATTGAAACATCCTGCTCAAACTGTAAAGCACTCTGCCCAACCCTTGCAATCCCCCGCTCTGCCATGAAAGCACCCTGCTCAATCTTTGAAACACCCTGCTCGGCCTTGAAAAGAGACTGTTCAGACTTGAGAGAAGATTGCTCGATCATCGTCGAAAGAGACTGTTCGGCCTTGAAAGATTGCTCGGCCTTGAGAGATTGTTCGGCCTTGGAAATCATCCGCTCATTCGAAAGAGACTGTTCGACCGTCGAAACCGACTGGGCAGTCGTTGAAAACGATTGCTGAGACTTGGAATCGAAGCTTGCGGTCGTCGAAACGAACTGCTGAGACTTGACATCAGAGTTTGCGGCCGTCGAAATAGCCTGCAGAGAGTCGAAATCGGAGCTGTCAGTCGTCGAAACAGCTTGCAAAGTCTTGAATTCAGAGCTTTCAGTCGTGAAAAAAGGCTGCAGAGGCTTGACATCGGAGGTCGCGGCCATCGAAATGGCCTGTAGAGAGTCGAAATCGGAGCTGTTGGTCGTCGAAACAGCTTGCAGAGTCTTGAGATCAGAGCTTTCAGTGGTGACAATAGGCTGCAGAGACCTAGCATTGGGGCTTCCGATCTTTGAATACAAATGGCGATGGATGAGAGGGCGAAGCGGAATAAAATCAATGGGAAATCACCTGAGCGAACTGCTGAGACTTGACATCAGTGTTTGCGGCCGTTGAAATGGCCTGTAGAGTCTTGAAATTAGAGCTTTCAGTCGTGGAAAAAGGCTGCAGAGGCTTGACATCGGAGGTTGCGGCCGTCGAAATGGCCTGCAGAGAGTCGAGATCGGAGATTCCAGTCTATGAATGAAAATGACGATGGATGAGAAGGCGAAGCAGAATGAAATCAATGGAAAATCACCTGCGGTGCTGGTTGCGTGAGAGCAAGTTCTTGAACCTGAATATGCAAGATGAGATGGCGAACTTGTAATTCAGCGGGACATTACCTTTGGCGCTAGTTGTATTGAAGTATACTCTGGAACCTGTGCGACAGAGGTTACGACCTTGTTGATAAAAAAACACAAGATGAGATAGCGAAGATTTAGATAAGTTGAAAATTTTACCGTTGACACCAATTCTTTGGAGGCATCTACTACCGCTGCTAATGCCACTGCCAAGGTACCCTTGGGCGCTGCCCACACCGCAACTCTCTTGTCATAACCTCCACTGAGGATATGGGTGCCATCCGCGGAGAAGGCTGCGCAAACGACAGAAGCAGCGTGTTGGAAGATGGCGATAGTCTGTTTATCAGACAGCTGCCAGAGACGAACAGTGTTGTCGTTAGAGGCGGAAACTGCGTACGTGCCAGAAGAATGAACTGAGATGGAATTGACTTTGTATGTATGGCCCGTCCATGGATCGCCGACCTGCGTCCAGCTCGATGTGTCCCACTCCCTTATGGTGGGATCTAGGTCATCTCCTCCTGAAAGAAGGCGTGTTCTATCAGGGGACCAGGCCAGTGACAATGTAGCGTGACTGTGACTCTTGAACTTCGTTTGGAGCGCCTCGCCGACGTAAATTTGGATATCTTGGTCTGTTGCAATCGCAAGCATGGGCACACCAGACCGCGCATACCGAACGCAGTGAACGGTACTACCGCAGGCATAATTTTTGCCTTGCTCCCATGTTTTGGTATTCCAAAACTTCACCGTTTGGTCGTTTCGTGCCGACGACGCAGTAACGACGAACGCATCGTCGGGTGAAAAGTCCAGCGAGCGGACTGCACTGCCGTGGGCTTTGACAGCATTGGTGAGAGGTTCCCCAGTGCTTGCCAACCATGCGATGAGCTCTCCATTCTCGTCACCGGTCGCTATCATCTGCCCATTGCGCGATACCGCCAATCCCATCACATCACCAGTGTGCCCCTTCATCTGTTTCAATACTTCACCTGTATCCACGTCCCACAGACGAACCATCCTGTCTTCAGAGGAGGTCACCATCATTTGACTATTGGGAACATCTGCGGCTGCGTAGATGGTCTGTGTGCGATCTTCGAACACCCGAGTGGGGGTGGTAATAGGAATGAGCTGTGCCATTTTAGTAGAGGTTGGTAGTGTTGAGCACTGTTGAGCGAACTTGGTAGAGTGATTCTGGATCTATCTGAAGAGGTGTGTGCGCTGCGCGTTTTATACTGTTCCATTAACGCGAAACACAAGCATGAGGCTCTTTTTCCTACAAGTGCTTTGCTTGACGCACTTCAGCTGCGTAGGAACGGAACACCACATGCCTCTTCAAACAACGCTCTAGTCGGTTGTCCATTCGCCCGTGACATGTGAACTCAAGCAATGTTTTTTTTTCAGGAGATCTTGATTTCCAGGGCTCATTTTCATATCCTCTGAGATCGGTGCTACAGGTGTGTAACGCCTTTCGCTCTGGTGTGCATATTTTCTAACTCTGCTATCATTGATGGGCCTTTTCGAAGTCGGTCATGGGTAACCTGCGATTTCAAGCTAGGATCCGGTGTTTGAATTAGCGACTCCCGCTTGCATCTAGGTCTGTTGTTTGAATTATTTTTTCTTGCATGCTGTATGCTGATTGGAGCCTCTCATATGTCGGTGTTTGTGTACATTAATTACTTATGCACAGTCTTGCAGTGTTCCGGCTTTGAGATATCCTCTAATGTTGCATCACAGCTCCTTGCAATTTGAAAAAAAAAATTGAATCTGATGTTAACCCCATCCTGCGAGACACAATGCAACCTTGATGTGCTGATATTTGCCTCGTTTTGTCCACTGTTGCCAGTATCATGGTACGCATTTCTTGCCATGTACCCAGTATCTCGCCAAATTTACCGATCACCGCCAAATCTCCACGACATTTCGGAAGACAATCATAACACGCTCATTGAAGGTTCATTACCCCTGACGTACGTTCCTCTTTTGCTTCTGCTGTGTCATTAACCCCTTTTGCATCAAGGGCATGCGGTGATATCCTCATCAGTTGTGCTCCCGGTGCAGAAACTGTGGAGTCATGGGCAGGGCATGCTACGCAAGTTTCCTACTTCCGAATGTGTCCCACAGATCCTCCCTATAAGTAACCAAATTTTCCTAAAAAGCAGATCACGCATTCGTTATTGAATTGCACGCTCCGAATGGTACCCACATAGTAGTGCCAAGGCAATCTCTCATTTTGCGCACTGTGGACATGACATTCAGGACTCTACTCATGTGAGCACAACGTGTATGTCTATTTTTGGAGAGTTTGGGAGATTTGATTCTTGGCGGCCTTCGTTTATTTACGCAAGTAAGGACGTGCGACGCCCATTACATCTGGCTGAGCTTACAGTAGACTGGATACCAATCTCCCGGCAATCCTCGCATCATAGCAGTAGCCATGATGTGCTTGCGATGACCATGTAGATTCAGCTAATAGCACTCATACTCTAATTTTTTTTAATTTTATTGGCATAGGTTACCGCAAGAATTTTGTTCCCTCGTTGCACCATGATTCAATGTCGCAGAAGCAAGTGTGAGTATTTCGCTGTGACGCCTAGATTCTTGATCACATCACCACCTTGTATACCCAGAACGATCCTGTGCTTCAAACTGTGTGGCCACCGCGATGGGCCCTGAGGTGAAGGGAAAGTCACTCTGCTCCTCCGAGTCAGGCTTCAGGCCTGGGCGAACACGGGTTTAGAAGAGTGTGGCACGAATCTTCCGCGAACTTGGTAAAGTTTGACAGACGGTCCAGACACCAAAGATCCGATACGAGCGAGATACATTAAATTCCCCCACAACTACGATGAAGGCCCAGACCAGACGTGCAGATGCTCGGTTGCAAAGACGGGAATCCCAGTGATTGTTTCCACGATCATATCATAACATTGTCATCACTTACAGCTTGCGGTAAAATTGGGACTTTTGTCGTAGTAAGTATTCTCACTTACCCGAGATTGTTCGGTCCCTGATCCTAACTTTGCAATCACAAGTCACCACAATTGCTCAAACTTCGAAGTAACAGTATCAATGACTTCGGAGGAGTAACTTACTGGAACTCTATCAACTGATTGGTCTCGAGTGTGGTATGTTGACTTGGAAATGAGAGGGCTTGAACTACTAGGGGCGGCATGGGATGCACCAAAACAAGGTATCTAAAATTGTTGTCCTGTTCGTTTAATAGGAATCCGACGGGATTCAGCTGGGGCAGTCAGATCTAACTTACCGGCTCAGTTCAGCGGTTGGCCGCTAGCAGATTCCCAAGCTCCCATGCTCAGCCCATGTGACCGCATAAACAGGAAGACTTCACACCGCGAAATGCAAACCATTTAAATATTCATTGCTTATCTCCTGAATACCCTTATCCGATTTAATTTTTAGGCTTGCATTCAAAATAAGTGGGGATGTGAGTTTGTAACGAAAATTTTGATTTTCCTTACTGACCTCTGAACGGAGAAGCACTGTAAAATTTGTGCTAATGGTGATAAGTTGAATGCAACACTCAGCTACTTGGGGCCCGTACGCAGATGAAAACATTCATAACCATCCGTTGACCCCTTGAGTAACGAGAATTCAATGATTCATTCGTTTCGAGCAACAAGTGATGATCTGTGCCAGAATTTGTGACATGTCACACTTATGGGGTCCGTCCAAATATTGGGTTAAGGTTTAGATCTACCACCGGCAACTTAAACCGCTCATGGTGAGCTTTCAAGTGTAGTAGAATCTCATCCATCGATGCATCAATATTCAATCTCAAGCCTAGATATGGAGACTACGAGGACCCTGAGTCCGCGGCTCAAAAGTGCTTCACTCCCAGGAGGTAAACAAGGTAGCCGTTCGCTCCGTATTTGCTGATTGGAGACACCAGCAGTGCATGATCAATACAGCTCACTGCGCGCTCAGCTGAACCAAGAATATATTCACGCGCTGTTCGATGAGGGTTTGAAGTTTGGTACAGATATCTTACTAAACGTGAACCATCAGCCGAAAGGTCCGTCTTCACTTTCTGCCGCTTCTGCGAACGATCATATGATGATTCTCGCATCGCTCTCAACCTTTCGAATTCTAGACATGAAGATTTTTCTATCGTCACTTCAGAAAGACATCAAAAGTTCGGAACAACATTTCGGACCACACTGATACACCACCCACAAGCACACAGCAACACCGGAAGGCGAGGAGTAATAAGCATGACGCCCTCGCGCAGGAACTTATCGTGGCTGAGAGAGGCTGAGAGGTTGTGAATAGAAAACACGGAGAAGCGGATTCGAAGGATGGCGTATCTATTAAGTCTGATACTGATCAGTTTTGAACAAGTACGTGTCTATCACATTCTAGATCAATGCTCACATGAGTTGTATTTAGGCAGTCATGTCTGCCTCAGGTTGTCGTTCTGGCATTGGTGAGTTGATTGACTTAATATCACTAATGGATTCTGCTGTCCAGCGCCAGCAATGCATGTGTCACATACAATTTTTGACACCGACATGCGGTCCATTATCTCCGCCTGGTTAGCAGTCCTGTAAGCATGTTTTTACTCAGCAGTTTCCCTTCTCTCACTCAAGTGCCACCCGTCATGCTCAGCAGTTGACGCGACTCCGCCATCTTGCATTTATTGCTTGCTTGGTCAATCTGGGGCGGTTGTGCACACCTGTTATTCTGATGCTGGCAAGTTGGGGCATGATATCTGTGTGTGACCACACAAGAAACACGACCTAAATCGCCAGCGTTGATGAAACCGGATACGGACACCTATCTCAAGTTACTCATCATCGACTCCAGAGGCGGAGAGTAGATCCAGATTCCTGGAGAACCTTTCCCGTCCACAAAAAGGCAGCTCTCCGCGATTTACGAAATGTACATGTTTTATCTTTCACTCATGACACTACTCACCCTTCACCATCATTGCAGTCTGATACAACTCGTCGTCCTCCTGCTGGGCATCGCAGACCACCAATGTCTGTCACACCCATGGCACCCAGACTTCTGCTTATAGTCGAACCCATGTTCTTTTGTCTCGGCAGATTTCTTCGCTTCCCTCTACGCACGAACGCAGTACGCCCTGGTCGAAATGATCAACCTCGTGATCCCTTGGATATATATTTCTTTCTTTTCTTGCTTTCGTATTTGACCCGACATTCGTGCTGCAATTACCACGTTGCCCCTACCCCGCCCTCTCTCGGGGCTCAACTCAGGGACGTTCGGATATGAATCTTGGCGAACGTGAGTTTTGCTTACTGTCATCATATTTTCCACTCACATTTGCAGTCTCGGCCACTGCCAACCACCCCATCGTCTCCCTCCTCGTTCACACCCCGCATACTTAACGTATCATTCTGGTGGCCTGTTTGTGGAGGTCATACTCAACCTCGCATCATTGATGTTCCTCTCGCGCAGGCTAAAGAGGTATGTTCAGTCGACTTTCATCACTATCCTCTAATTTCATGCTTCGTTTTTCAGCGCAACGCCGCAGCTGGTGCTACCAAAAAAGACGAGGATATAGTACCCGACGAAAATCTTGACCCTCCCTCACCGAACTGTGATTCACAGCAACCAGCCGCTGCAATGCAGCCCAGCACCGGAGAGCATGGAGTCGACCGGTCATGTTTCTGCTTCTAGTAGTGGGGTGATACTTCGTGTGTTTTATTACTGTTAGCTCGCGTTCAGTGCTCTTTGAATATAGATACACATGTTCTGTGTAACTGTAGATCTCGCCTTGCCCTGGTCACTCTGGTACACGAACGAGACATCCAATCTCATGTCCTCAGCAAGCTGTATATTATGAAGGATCTTTACCATTCTGTAGTTAAATACAAGCGGTATGCCTTCGCCAAACTGCAATCGACAAACCAGAAGTTCTGCTCGCTGGTCCACCTATCGCTTCTGGTCAGGCTAAGCAGTTCGTGATGTTAGTGCCTAAACCACCAAGCCAAAGTACAACTGATGCGAGTGATACCGTTGCGACATGATGAATCGAGTGGATCAGGGATGTCGATAAATGTTCCATCCTGGCAAAGGGCAGTGTTGGTGACGAAGTCGAGAGAAGACATCTGTGTCCAAAGTTCTGTGATGCCTATGCTTCGCGATGGGAGTCAACGCTGCAGTAAACAGTGCTTGGAGGCTGACGATAGAGGATATGTTATTGTAATCGACGTAGAACTTACCCGTTCGCGCACCCTCACACCTGCCTTCGACATGATTGACTTCGTTTTTCCTTGACGCACGCGGGAATGTCTGCCTCGCATGGGTTATGACGGAAATGCCGTCGATGGTGGGGAAAGCGAGATGGAATTAGGGTGAAAGTCTGCTGCGGGATAAGGTGAAGCAGGCTGCAGATCTAGAGGTATCAGGATTGCAAAGCGATGGAAGTGCGTTTGAGTGTGGGCGCTTGGCTTGAAGAGGAAACATTCTGGGCTGCCACAGTGAACGCAGTATGAATCCAAAAGTACGAAATAAATACTCACTGCGTGTCTTCCCTCACAGAGGCTGCTCATGCGAATACGGCAAGCCTTCTGAGTGCATGCGTCGGCAAGGTCGGAGTTTAAAGATCGCATCTGAAGATTCTGAACTCGCCCTTGCGCATAGTACCTTTGCAAACATCGCCGACCCATCCGTCTCGAGTTTCGACTACGTTAAATTTTACAGGAACTGTTCAAAAAAATTGTGAGTGCTCCCAAGGTGTGATATCAGACGGTTAACCCATTATCCTATCCATGTGATAGTCCAGCACATGCACAGGCCAGCCTTATAAGTTGGTGCACTGAATGAATTTTGCATCTATTAGCCCTCACGAACAAGGACTTTTCGAGTCGAAAGAAACACGTACTGTGCATGTCTTTGCTTCATTTGGGATATTGACGCTTTGATGCATGATAGGCCTTCGGTAGACAGACTCGGACAATCTGTGCCTGCACAGATTTATCTTTGCAACTCAAAATGACAAGTCAAGGTCCAGCACTAACCAGTATCCCGCAGGTGCGCAGCGGCCTTGCTGGATACTACGTCTGCGAGGCGATTTGTGAGACTGGAATACTCGTCGCGCTTGACTTGGCGTCTCTTGCTTTCGCTATTCTGTGTAGGGAGAGAGGGACGCATGAGTTGGGGTGCAACGATCGCATGCGATGTCCTTGTGGACTGTTCCCGGCAATCTGGAGACGCGGCCTTCTATTGGTGGTTGGCCATATATCATATCGTTAGTATCAATAACTATGTGACTTCCTATTCGATGTGTTAATGTCAATGTGCTCTGTCGATAGATCTCGATTATGCCATTTTGAATGACAATACTAAGTCTGTCGGTGACATCTGGAGAACTAACTACTAAGCAAGCGCGTCGGGTTCGACGTTTGTGAACAAACGATACTTTCTCGAACTAATTGAACATGTCCACAGCCATGTCGGGGAATGTCCGGGTGGCATGCGTGTTGTCCTATTGTCCATGGACAGAATCAAGGTTAGTGGATGTATTCCTTTGTAAATGTGGTCTGACTAATAATTTGTGGACATCAACACTTTATCCACAGCTAGCGGTTTAAATACTGCAACTTGTCTCTCTTTCCTCTATCACATCTTGCTCTCCTCGTCTCATCTAACTTGTGCACTGAGTTGCTCATTCACATTTCACCTTCTGTCGCTCATCTTGTCCTGCTAAAGGCTAGGGCTTAGCGTCATCCACAGTCTATCTCAAGCATTCTAGATACTCGAATATGCACCAACAGCCAGATCAAACAGGGCCAATGGCCAATCCCAGGCCCCTCAGCATGTATATTACCCTTACCCTCCAATGCCCCAGTTTTACCAGTGCCCTCGCATGTTGGACCTTATCCCTTGGACCCTCAAGCACATCCTCATAATCCATTTGCACAAGTGGCTCATCCAGTCTACGGAGGCACCACACGCGGTTCATCCTCCTCAACATTGGGGCGGGTATCCCCCCACCTCCCATGGTGTGGGCATATCGCTAGCGCCAGCGCAGCTTCCTTATCCTTCTGTGTCATACCGGGTGCATCCTCAACATTGGGGTGGGTATCTCCCCGCCTCCCAGGGTGTGGGCGTACCGCTAGCACCAGCGCAGCTTTCATATCCTTCCGCACCTTCCTCAGCGCATCCTTTCTATAACTATCACCACCCACAAGGTCTAGGACAACAAGCGCCAGCGCCACCTGTCTATCCTGCTACATCCCCGTGGGTACAGACCTACCATCCACACACCCAACAAGGGCTGGGGCAACAACTACCAGTAGTTGCAGCTGCGGAAAGCGCTGTGAAGCGTGGAAAGCGCAAAGCAGTGGACTCGGATGATGCTCCTCCATCGAAGAGGCAAGCCATTCAGCCTCGCGTGGACGATTTCGTGAGTGCATTTTATGTGTATTTCTCCTGATCATGCTGACGGTTATCTCATCAGAATATCATCCCAATCAACGGTAGTATAAGTCGCGGGGGCTCTTCAAATATAGGTGGGTCTCTTTCCAAGACCCAGGAAGATGCTTTCGCTCAAGTATCTTGCGAAGCTTCGACTTCAAACTCGCCATTGGAATTTTTTGCCGACAGTTTTGAAGACAATGATTTGACTTCGAGCGGGCCGTTGGAAGAACCAGTCAAAAATCTTGATCAAGCCGAATTGGCCTGGGCCGAGGAGGTGAAAGAGTTTTTCGATATCATTAAAAAAAGCTGCCAATGTTGCTTCGGGCAAGTTGGAAGTAGTCAACAGTAGTTGATGAGGGAGTTGATAGATCATTGGTTTTCTTAGAATCTAGGACATTTCAGTTGTCGCTGCTTCATCCCTACTTGTTGTAACATACTGTACATCTGAATACCAGCTGGAGGTCTTGCCAGACTTGTACCATTACACATCACAGTCAGAGAAAGGTTTTCAGCATATGAATTCATTAGCTGGATCTGGTCTCGTATTTATGATCAAACTCAAAGTCATCATCCCAAGTCGCCTTCGAAGTATTCGGCCAGATATCATGCCTTTACTCACATTCGACTCGACCGGCGAACGACTTCGATTTTTGACGATACACAGGCTTGATCCATGCCGTTCACTGGAATATTGCCCTGCTCTCAAGACATCCATCTACGTCACGGTGTCCCCGACAAATTCAGATATATGTCCTTTTTTACCGCGCACGCTTCGCCGGCTTGCCCTTTCAGAAATGTTGCTCTCTCCTTCAGATCGTTTTGTCGCATATATCTTGGACGAGAATGCACGAAACTTGCTGCATCTTGCCGTAGCTCTCAAGCATGATGCCTACTTGGCGTTTATTACGGAGCCCTGCAAAGATGCTGGAGTGCCGCTGACCTGAATGGTACTGGGTATGCTAGGGGTGGGTCTTGAGGGGTGGGATGATGTCGCAGAGTTGTTTCAGACTGTCCAATCCTTGCAAAAGCGCTTGCTGTGAATTAATTGGTACATCTGGAATAGCTGGACTTTATACTACAAGTCCTGCCCAAGCATTCATCAGTGGCATTCATACAGGTTGAATTATGGTATCTTCATGTTCCGAGTCCGAGCCTGAGTTAATATGCATAAATGAGCGTTGATAATCAACATGGAAACAAATGCAGTGAGAAGGCTGAAGGCAGTTCAGTCACTTCGTAGCACTTAAGCCGAGTTGAGGTTCCTGCAATAAATTACCACTCAAACACCCTGGCAATTTATTTTCTTCGCTTGCCGTTCAAACAGCAGTTGAATCGGAGGTTGTCGAAATGCAAGTTGTGAAGTGTTGAGCTCAGTGGATGTGTCTCAGATGGTCACCATGATATGATTGGTTCATCCTGGTAACGCAATTAACGCAAGGCACTGGGATCCAGGGTGAGGAGGGAGGGGTCAATCAGAACAAAGAATATGAACACACAGCTAGCGTGCTTCTGAATACAGCATCGGGTGACGGCATGCTGCGCGGGCTGCAAACATGTTGAAGACCTGACGACGTTGAGTTCAAACATATGCGGGAAGAAACATCTGCGGTAGTAGTCTAGTGAAGAGATGCGACTCCCCGTCGAGCATTGTCGCCACCATCGAGATAGTCATAGTCCCTTGGCATAAAAATATGCACATAGCGCCCTAGTTGCGAACCTGAGCGCTCGATATACACAGCACCTGGCGTAAAGGGTGTTCGAGGATAACACGTGGGACGAACCTTAAAAGAATGAAAAAACAGACGGATAACACCCATGACCCATACAGTTCTCTCGCATACATATTGTACAATCTGCATACTTGTAATCTCTTGCGCCGACCATGTCTTCCCGGACCAGTCAAAACCAAAGAGGACGGCAGAAACCACGCCAATCAAGGCGATGAGAGGCCATACCAATCAGGTGCAAGGTGTTGTGCACCTGCCTGGGGAACGGCGGATCATGACATGTTCGTGGGACGGCTCACTGCGACTATGGGACTTGGAGAGCGGCACGCAGATAGGCGAGGACTGGGAGGATGAGGGGGAAAAGAAATCAGGGGTATACAGCATAGCATTGTCCCCAAACGGGAAGACGGTTGTCAGCGGAAGTGAGAATGGGAAAGTGAAGTTATGGGACGTCGAGACGGGAAAGGTCATCCAAAGATGGACGGGGCACACTAAGGGAGTGACGTCAGTGTGCTGGAGTGCAGATGGTGATCGAGTAGTGAGCGGATCCTGGGACGAGACGGCAAGAGTCTGGAATGCTAAGACCGTCGGGGAAACAATCCTGAGAATCAAGACTGGGCACGAGACTGTGTGGGTAGTAAAATACTCACCCGATAACACACAAATTGCAACTGGAGTATACAACAAGAATGCTGCAAAAATCTGGGACGCGAAGACGGGCGAGCTGGTCAAAACACTCGAACACGATCTAATAGTTCTCAGCTTGGCCTGGACATCGGACGGAAGGAAACTTATCACCGCGTCACATGGCTCGATCAAGATATTCGACACAGCCACTTGGAAGCAGATCGCCAGTCTTGAAGGTCACGACAACTGGGTCAACGCCATCTCCTTGTCTCACAACAATCGCCTCCTTGCGAGTGCATCAGATGACAACACCGCGCGGATATGGAACCTCGATACAAACCTCCCAGTTGGACCACCCCTCCAGCACAGAGATTGGGTATACAGCGCAGCCTTTTCTGCAAATGGACGAGTGCTAGTCACTGGTAGTAAGGATAAAAACGCGTACGCATGGGACGTTCACGCAATCCTCAAACAAGCTAGCCTCGAAGGCCTACTGTCCACTGATACTAATATCGTGAGTGCCAACATATCACCCACTCTCGATCTCTGACAATGTCTGCTGATAGACACCAGTGGACACACTCGAACCGACATCTCAAGGCGAGCCAGGAATACAGTGCACCACCCGCTCCTCATTCAGTGACAAGTCATTTTTGCAGGTACGTGACATGTTTCCGAGCCTTCCCATTCATCATAACGGCAATATTCCAGGTTGATGCTACGCGAGGTCACGACGGGTTTGGGGATGACGATGAGCTCCCATCACGGTTTTTTGACTGCATGGAAGTCAATGATGATGTGAGTCATCAATCATTGCCCTGTTCTTTTCCTAATCTCTCTGCTCTCAGTCGTCCCCAATGGGTGGTGCTCACCCTCATTCCTCTGCAAGTGGACTCCTCGCTTGCCTGGCCTCGCTCCTCCATCGCTTTCGACCAGACAATGCTGAGGTAAACGAACCTTCGCAATCTCCAACACTTTCAGGATTGCATCCACGTGTACTCTTTGCTCGTCTGTCGTCACTTATTCACCACTCTCCAGCTGAAAATTATGCACCAAACGAACTGCAGCAACCCTCCACGCCTTTGCGGTCACATCTGCATGTCATCCTCGCTCACCTATCATCATTTTCCCCTCGCTCTCAACTTGACACTGAAAACACCGAACCTCAGACGGTAACACCTTCGCATTCACGTGCAAATGCCCTCATGGGTCTCCTGTCCTCACGCTTCCGCTCTCAACATCACAACAACCAAGACAGTGAAGTCTTGCAACTCGCAATGCGTCCTCATGTTGTCGACGTGGCTCCCATGCGGGACAGGGAGGTATGTATCTCTCTGGTGTCAGTCTCTGGCGTCTCATGAGCTCTATGCAGGCATTGTTTGTTGCTGAGCCAGCGCGAGCAGATCATCCGCACCCTCGGTCTGCTGGTACTCCTCATTCATGCCCCATTCGATTGTTGGGTCACATCGGGCTTTATCTCTGCTGTGTGTGTGATCATCAACGCACCGATGGCAGTGCACAACCGACGCAGCAGCAGCAAGGTCAATCGCAAGGTCCAGTCTCGACCCAAGCGTCGTCACTGCAGACTACACCTGCCGCTGTGTCAACATCTACGACACCTACTGTTCCTACTACGGCGCCAGTTGCAGCAACCGCGCAGTCACAGATCCTTCCACTGCGGACTCATTTCGTTCTTTCCTCTGCTGTACCTCCCCCGCACGCAGTAGGTAGGCATTGATACTGTAGCATATGGGCGCCTGTCTCATCTGGTTATTTACAATCATTATCTTCTTTGTTCACGGCGTGTGTCCTCGATCTCAGTTTAGTTTCAATGTGATGCCCTCTAACCTCGATTTTAATCTCACAGAGTCCCTAGAAACATTTCCTGGATGCAAATTCTTGTACTGCACATCTCGTGCACCAATCCGTCCACCTGCATCTTTCTCAGGTACCCGATTTGCTAGTATGCCTTCCCATCACATTTTCCGCAATGTTTGCATGCTGTCCGGAAAGTTACAGTATGTTATTCTCATCTCATTGCGATTTTCCACTATATGATTTCCCCTGGTGCACGAGCACTAGCAAATGTGTCTGTGCCAGTGCGTATGCCTGTGGCCATGCAAGTCGACCCGCTGTCTCTGCTGCGACTGGCCGCTCTGTTTCTCCGTACAAATCACACAGATGAAGCGTAGGAGTACTCATGACAACGGGGCTCGGACAGATTTGATTGCCTGAGTTTCATTGTCTGATCGAAACAGTACAATGTTCGTCTGAAGTGGCGAATAGCTGATCAGGAACATGTCCTCTTCTGAATATTGTAGCACTGGATCAATTGCTTGGCGGCCGAAGGTGTTAAAGGCTTCATTCAGTACAGACTCGAGACTTATCAGTGACGAGGGAGGGGTATCTAAATCTCATAAGCACGGCAGGGTCTGAGAGGCTTTGGAATATAGTATCTTTAGATGCACAGTCGCAGACTTGAACACTTGGTCTACGCAGCGCCTGAGTTGTGAAGCCGACACATAAAAACAGATGGGACGCGCCTTAAAAGACACTCGGACAAAGCGCGCCCAATTTCCTTAACTCAAACCACCAGACACGCACTGATCAAATCCAAGGACTGGTTTGTCCAACGGTGCTTTTTTGTGGGTGATACTCTATGCTTCTCTGCATGCTAAAGCTGACCGTAGACCTGTTTACCAGCAACGTTGAATTGCACATTCTCGACTGCACGACCGAAAAAAGTATCTCGAGGTTGTCTTGTGGGTGACGATTGAATCCTGTGAATCATTGTCTTGTACGTCTCAATTAGCAAGAAAAACAAGAGAGAATAGGCTGTTTTGACCCTAGCAATGTGGCGTGAACCGTGACCGTGCTATGCAGCAATCCCCTCGAAAATCGAGAACCTCAAAAGATGGTCAAGGATTGATTCCGCAGAGTACCTTCTTTCGATGATAGAGATCATTGGCGTGGATGGGTATGATCGTGACACATACTTGATAATTTTCAAGCGAGTGAAAAACTGACATTCATCTTCGACAGACAACCATCGTGCCCTCGTAGGAAAACGTTAGCAACATGAACTGAATATAAAACGACCTACTTTTGCGAGCAGCCATGCAACAGATAACGGTGTGCTAATTCTGATCCTCTATCCAGGTCTTCATTCCGCTGATTAAGAGGGAAACCTGCGCAGTGAAGATCTAGTGACAGGAAGCTATCAGGAGCAGATACGTCTATTCTTGACAATCTACTTGAAAATATACAGGGAGTTAGGGAACCAATAAATAGTCAGGGCTTGCAAAATACCTGGCCCTTAAGCTCTCGAATCCGAAAGAGATCAAGCAAGCGTCGATCATGGCTTCAATCCATTATTATAAATGAACATGCGTGGACTTATTGCTGGACTTGGTGATGATCATTCGCCTGGTGGGAAGCTATTGCGTGGTCCTCGAATTTCGAAATGCGGTGCGCAAAATCGGTGGAAGCCAGAGGAGGGAACAGGGAATAACTGGACAGACAAGGCAGCAAAGTCTCGAATGATTTCGCACGAAATGAAGTGCCTTCATCCTGAAGTGGTCGTTGCAAAGTGTGGATGTGTCTGAGATTGCCTCCATGGCAAGATTGGTTCATCATGGCGATGCAAGGCGCCGGGATCGAAGACAAGAAGGGAGGGGTCCATCAGAACAGCACCACAACTTGCAGGCTTCTGAATACAGCAGCGGGTGACAACATGCTGCACAGCCCGGGAACATGTTGAAGATTTGAGGGCATCGAGTCGAACATAAGCAGGAAGAAGCCCCGTCGAACGTAGTCGCCACCATCGAAATAGTCCAGCGATATAGAAAGATGCGTGCGGCGCCTGTTGCGGACCTGAGCGCTTCTACACAGCACTTAACAAACACGAGGATAACGCGTGGGACAAACATCAAAAGAGACGACCAGATGCCCCACTTCCTCAACTCCAATACCCGCAAAATATCTTGCGCATTCTTGAATTACAAGCAACTCGCGCAGTTTCAAAGTTGACTTCTGGGTGATTGCTATAAGCAGGCTGTTTGGTGAATAATGGCTTGTGCGCGTCTAATAGCAGGAGCTGAAGTGAAGATAGACACATCAACTCACCAGGAAAATTTGTCGTTGCAAGACAATTCAGTTTGATTCAAAGATCCTTGGGGCTTCTCGCATAGATCTCCAAATACTTGAGACCTCTGGCGCCGACCATGTCTTCCCAGACCAGTAAGAAGCAACAGACATCAAAAGTCACGCCCATCAAGGAGATGCGATGCCATATCAACAATGTGCGAGGTGTTGTGCACCTGCCCGGGGGACGACGGATCATCACATGTTCGTCGGACGGCTTTCTACGACTATGGGACTTGGAGAGCAGCGCACAGATAGGTGAGGACTGGAAAGATGAGGAGGGGAAAAAATCAGGGGTACACGGCATAGCATTGTCTCCAAACGGGGAGACAGTTGTCACCGGAAGTAGCGATGGGAAGGTGAGGTTATGGGATGTCAAGACGGGAAAGGTTATCCAAAGATGGACGGGGCACACTAAGAGAGTGACGTCAGTGTGCTGGAGTGCAGGTGGTAATCGAGTAGTGAGCGGATCCAACGATGGGACGGCAAGAGTGTGGAAAGTCAAGACTGGCAAAACAATTCTGGTAATCAAGACCGGGCACGAGTCTGTGTGGGCGGTGAAATATTCGCCTGATAACACACAAATCGCGACTGGAGGTTACAACGAACATGCTGCAAAAATTTGGGATGCGAACACGGGCGAGCTGATCACTACACTCGAACACGATTCGATGGTTTTCAGCTTGGCCTGGACATCGGACAGTTTCAAACTTATCACCGCGTCACATGGTTCGATCAGGATATTCGACACAGCCACTTGGAAGCAGACTGGCACTCTGGAAGGTCACACAGATTGGGTCAACGCCATCACCTTGTCTCGCAACAATCGCCTCCTTGCAAGTGCATCAGATGACAATACAGCGTGGATATGGAACCTCGATACAAACCTCCCAGTCGGACCACCCCTCCAGCACAAAGACGACTTGGAATGTGCAGCCTTTTCTGCAAATGGACGAGTGCTAGTCACTGGTAGCAACGACACACTGGCAAAGGCGTACGTATGGGACATTTACGCCATTCTCAAACAAGCTGGCCTCGAAGACCTCCTTCAAACCCCATCTGATGTGAATCTCCTGGTTTCTCACTAAACACTAAGTATACTAATCTCCATCTCGCAGGTCCCGGCTCGAAAGTCATTAAAGGGCGTACGTGGCGAGTTTCTTATTCGTTTCAACCATTATAACCCCATCACTCTAGAGCGGTACTACCCGACTTCCACCTATCCAAGCCCGTCGAATACCGCCAGGCTTTTTTGATGGGGTGCAAAATGGCTCCCACGTGAGTCATCTTCATAAATGTTTGACTACTTGTTCCAACATCTGTATTCTCAGTCCTCCCCGGCTCATCCTACTCATCCTCGTTCTTCCGCATACCGCCGCCGCCGCACTCTCGTACCATCTCCTGCGAACTTACGTGCCCTTCTCAATCGCATCTCATCATTCTTTCACCACTCTCGATCCGATACCAATGCGGCAATCGAACTTCAGCAACGCCCAGCCCGCTCCATCTTCTCTCGCGGTCCTCGTGTTGTCGAAGTCGCAGCAGTACAGGACAGAAAGGTATGTCTTCTCGTCCATTTTCAATCACCATGTCTGATCATTTCTCTCTAGCCATTAGCCGTTGCTCCGCAGCAGGTTCAACGCACACACGCTACTGGTACTACTGCACCAGATGCAAAACCTACGCCCATTCCATGGTGGGCTCATGTCATACTTTTTATCTGCTGTGCATCTCCTCCCCAGGCAACTCAAACACAACAGCAGCAGCAACAAAGCCGAGCACATGGCCAGGTTCAGGCCCAAGAATCTTCATCACAGCCTGCCGCTCCCCCGATGTCTGCTCCTGTCATTACCACTACTCCACCAAATGCAGCAACAGTGCAGTCACAACCACCTCCATTGCGCGCTCGCATTGTGCTTTTTCTCTGTTGTGCTTCTCCAGCGCACGCTGATGGCCAGTAATTCTGTGGCATGTAGACGACTGTACCACTGTGTCTATACATCTACTTCATTTGTAAGTAATACTATTTTCGTGACAAGTCCTTCAATCGCATCCATTGAGAACGGTGTTCTTCCGGTTTGACTTCGACTTCTGGTAGCTAGCTTACTTGATCGATCTTTCGGCGAGTCGACGGCAATACTGAATATCTGCAATAAAACTACAGCAAATGCCAGGAGCATGCACAGACCATGCCCACTATATGATTCCGAAAAGGAGTCTAGCTGTTCTAATGCTCACCGCATTTTGAATCTTGATGCCAAAGTTCTTATTTGTTCTTCATTGGATGCTCCTGCATTGCAGCCCTCGTAACCGTGGCACGAGGTGCGGCAACACATTGGTTCTGGCCGAAAGCACTCTCTATGGAGTCAATGACTCGAACGCCCAGCAGCCGTGAACCATCTCCTCAATAGACTTACCGCCTCATCAGCGAAGTAGGCTTGTATTCATCTCTTTTTGCAAGATTAATTGAGTCTACCAACAGCCACAGCTCCACAGACAGGACAGGTGCAATGGACACAAAGAGTACATGTTCACAGCAGGTTCGTGATCTGATCGGTCAAATGAATGGGATTGATGTTTTTATCGAAATATAAAGGTCGGCCGTGTAATATGGTACTCTGTGGGGAGAGTGGTGTGGGCAAGAGCTTTACTTACACATGAACCTCATCATGGGCCGTGATGCAGCGAAAACATCTCCTGGCGCCCTCGCGTGTATTACTACACAAGCTCCATATAACGTGAGGATCAGCAGGCAGTGCTTCAGGCTGTTGATACAGCAAGGTGCGTTCTGAACGGCACGTTCATCTTCACTAGCCCTCTCCCACTTGCGCTTCGAGTCTCACGTTCGATCTCGAGGTTGGGCAGGGCAACACCTACCAGACCATGAAGAAACGCTTGAAAAAGTCATTGTAAACGTATCAGAAAACTCACCCATGGTCATACCACGTACCAATTTGGAAATGCGGGTTGAACGTTGAACCACGTCTTTTAATATTCATAACATGTCATCATCATATCCATAGTCACCACCCGCAAAGCATGAGACAAAGTAGGACTAACGAATGGAATGAATTTATCTTCCTCTGAGTCTTCGCCTTGATCTTCCGCCTCTTTGGCACCCTTGACGATAGCAGTTGTGATGCGGTCACAATCTCGTTGATCATCCTGGCTTATCCGAGATTGAATATGAGCAAGGCACACTCTGGGAGATTTCAGAAAACGGCATCCAGTGATGGCATTCTGCACTAAAAACATGCTGAACACATAGAACCTACCATGTTAGAAAACAGCAACGAATTGGTGCCCAACTACAGAGAACGGCTGGAGAGACAATGTAGTAGAGTGTTGAAAGATTTTGCATGAAGTAAAGTTCGTGGATGTGTCTGAGATTGGCACCATGGCAATGCAAGGCACTGGGATCGAAGACAAGGAAGGAACAGCATCGGGTGATGCCATGCTGCATAGCCCAGAAACATGTTGAAGATTTGAGGATATCGAGTTCGACTATAAGCAGGAAGAAGCATCTGTAGTTGAGAAGAATTTCCGTTGAATGTAGTCGCCACCATAGAGATAGTCCATCGATATAAAAAGATGCGTACGGCACCGGTTGCGGACCTGAGCGCTTCAATTACATAGCACTTGCATAGCAAAGAGAAGATAACGCGTGGGACGAAGATTAAAAGTCGGCTTGGACGAAGAGATGCCCAACTTCCTAACCCCAATCCCCGCAAAATCTCTTGCGCGTTCTAGAATTACACCAGCAACTCGCACAGTTCTAAAGTTGACTTCTGTGTGATTGCTACAAGCAGGCTGTTTGGTGAACAATAGCTTGTACACTTCTATTAGCAAGAGCTGGAACCAAAGAAGATAGGGACATCGACTAACCAGAAATTTGTCGTTGACAGACAATTCGGTTTGATTCAAAGATCCTTGGGGCTTCTCGCATAGATCCCCAATACTTGAGACCTCTGGCGCCAACCATGTCTTCCCAGACCAGTAAGAAGCAGCAGACGCCCGCAGTCACGCCTATCAAGGAGCTGCGAGGCCACACCGACTTGGTGCAAGGTGTTGTGCACCTGCCCAGTGGACAACAGATCATGACATGTTCGTCGGACGGTTCTCTGCAACTATGGAACTTGGAGAGCGGCACGCAGATTGGCAAGGACTGGCGAGATGAGGAGGAGAATGCAGGGATATGCAATATAGCATTGTCTCCAAACGGGAAGACAGTTGTCAGCGGATGTTGGGATGGGAAAGTGAAGTTGTGGGACGTCGAGACTGAAAAGGTCATCCAAAGATGGATGGGGCACACCAAGGGAGTGACGTCAGTGTGCTGGAATGCAGGTGGTGATCGAGTATTGAGCGGATCCTGGGACGGGATGGCAAGAATCTGGAATGCTAAGACCGGAGAAACAATCCTGGGGATCAAGACCGGGCACGAGGAGGTGTGGGCAGTGAAATACTCGCCCGATGACACACAAATTGCAACTGGAGGATTCAAGGAATATGCTG
The DNA here is from genome assembly GCA_016628085.1 of Suillus occidentalis. Taxonomy (NCBI): domain Eukaryota; kingdom Fungi; phylum Basidiomycota; class Agaricomycetes; order Boletales; family Suillaceae; genus Suillus; species Suillus occidentalis. The sequence goes on from JABBWB010000351.1 coordinate 35,254, forward strand.
CAAAGATCTGGGATGCGAAGACGGGCAAGCTGATCAAAACACTCGAACACGATCGAATAGTTGGCGGCTTGGCCTGGACATCGGACGGAAAGAAACTTATCACTGCGTCATATGGCCCGATTAGCATATTCGACACAGCCACTTGGGAGCAGTCTGCCACTCTTGAAGGTCACAAAAACTGGGTCAACGCCATCGCCTTGTCTCACAACAATCGCCTCCTTGCAAGTGCATCATGGGATAAAACAGCGCGGGTATGGAATCTCGACACAAACCTCCCAGTCGGACCACCCCTCCAGCACAAAGATTGGGTATACAGCGCAGCCTTTTCTGCAAATGGACGAGTGCTAGTCACTGGTAGTAAAGACAAAAACGCGTACGCATGGGACGTTAACGCCATCCTCAAACAAGCTGACCTTGAAGACCTCCTTCAACCTCTATCTGATGTGAATCTCCTGGTTCTTCAGTAGAAATCATACTAATCTCCATTTCGCAGGTCCCAGCTCGAAAGTCATTAAAGGTCGTACGTGAGGTATCTCAAAACGAGCACACCCCCCGCTCCTCGCTCAGCGACAAGTCATTTTTGCAGGTACGTGACATATTCCCAAGCCTTCCCATTCATCATAATAGCAATATTCCAGGCTGATGCAACGCGATGTCACGACGAGTTTGGCGGTGTCGATGAACTCTCACCACGGTTTTTTGTCAGCATGGGCGCCGGTAATGATGTACGTTATCAACGTTTCTGCTTCTTAGTTTTTGTTCTGATCTCTGTGCTCTCAGTCGTCCCCAACGGGTGGTTCTCAGCCTCTATCCTCTGCAATTGCACTCCTCGCTCGCCTAGCCTCGGTCCTCCACTGCTTTCGACCCGACAATGCTGACGCAAATGAACCTTCACAACCTCTGACGCTCTCACATGTACTCTTTGCTCGTCTCTCGTCAGTCATTCACCGCCCTCCAGCTGAAAATGATGCACCAAACGAATTTCAACAACCCTCCACGTCTTCGTGGTTACACTCATATGCCATCCTCGCTCGCCTATCATCCTTTTTCCCCCGTTCTCAACTCGACACCGAAGAGACCGAACCTCATACCGTAACACCTTCCCGTTCATGTCCAAATGCACTCATGGATCTCCTGTCCTCACGCTTCCGCTCTCAACATCACACCAACGAAGAAATTGAACTCTCACGGCCTGTAACGCGTCTTCATGTCGTCGAAGTGGCTCCTATGCGGGACAGGGAGGTATGTATTGCTCCGGTGCCGGCCTCGGGCGTCTCATGAGCTCTATGCAGGTATTGTTTGTTGCTGAGCGAGCGCAAGCAGCTCGTCCGCACCATCAGTCTGCTGGTACTCCTCATTCACGCCCCATTCGACTGTTGGGTCACATCGGGCTTTTTCTCTGCTGTGTGTGTGATCATCAACGCAATGATGGCAGTGCACAACCGACGCAGCAGCAGCAAGGTCAATCGCAAGGTCCAGTCTCGACCCAAGCGTCGTCACTGCAGACTACACCCGCCGCCGTGTCAACATCTATGGCACCTGCTGTTCATACTACGGCGCCAGTTGCAGCAACTGCGTAGCTATGGTCCCTTCCAGTGCGGATTTTTCATTCTTTGTCTCTGATGTACCTCTCCCCCGCATGCAGCAGATGGGCATTAATAGTATAGCATATGTATACCTATCTCACCTGGTTAATTTACAGCCATCTTCTCTTTGTTCATAGCGTGTGCCTCCTCGACCTCGATTTATTTCAACATAATGCCGCCGAACATCAATTTTATCCCCAGAAACATGACCCGGTCGCAAACCTCCGTGCTGCACATCTCGTGCACTAATCAGATCTGCATCTGTTTCTCAGGTACCTTATTTGCAAGCATGTACATCGTGCATTGAACCGGATCGTTCCCTGGCACAACTGTGCAAATGCGCCTTCTCAACTTCCTGCATCTGTATCTGCGTATAAATTGCACTGACGTTCTCAGATAACACAGTGCTAGAATTGCATCGAGACTTCACTGCTTTCAATTGAGTGTTATTGAACGAACAAATGGTATCACAACCACTGAAAACAGTGTTCCAGCATGCACGCAAGCACTCGGTGCTGATTCCATTGCCAAGTATCTGTGCCAAATCAGCATGTCATTGTGTTGTAATTACGCATTGTCGGCCACAAACAAAATTGCCAAGCTCTGCATATCGTCTGTGGAATCAGGCAGCTCGATGAGAGAACGACCACGCATGGATGAGTATGAGTGTTTGCCTAGAACGTCTTGCCCCTGAGAACCGAATGATCTTGTTTTCCGTGGTGATCAGCAGGTCATGGAGTCAGTCTCCTTGATGATCATATGTAAAACATATCTCGTCTTTATCATACCTCCGTGTGATTTTGATGAATGGGAATAAAACTTGCAATACACGAAATGGCCATATGATCTCTGGTACAATCATCCGGGTTAGCTAACGGAGACCCGTTTAGACTATGCATGCTCTCGTCGTGACGAAGTGCAGAGTGTGGGATAAGTGGGTTCTTAGCGGGCAAAGTTGGAGCAAAGGTTGCGCTGGTGGGCGGGCGCTTTGCCTGGGATGGTGACTTGGCATTCCATTGCGTCAATTTTCCAGGCGAAAGCGGAACTTTTGAGGGTGAGGAGCACGCAATTTAGAAAGGATATTCAAAGGGCAGTCAATTTCTGCGATAAAGGGAAGATTGGATGGAGTTACATGGGGGTACGTGGGATTACCGAAGAGAATGTGCGAACGCATCGTACAGTGCCCCTGTAAGTAGGAGGAGGCCTCTTTTGGGAGTGACGTCCATCGTCCTAGCTAAATGAGAAGTGTGTCAATGAAAATACTGATTGACCACGTACCATCCTCACCTTCACTTATCACCTCCCACTTGGACTTGCAAGTCTCACGGTTAGTCTCGAGGTTTGAGGGAAGACCGCCCACGAGACCAAAATGTCATACTTGAATGTCGCCATTGTAGGTATCAGCAAAGTCGCCCATGTTCACACCGCACACGAGTTTGGGAATGTGGGAGATGAGCCCTTCTTGGCGAAGGGTCATATCTTCAACCATATGCATGCATCATACTGAATCGTCATAATATCCATGGTGACTACGCGCAGGGTATGAGACAAAGACAAAATGGGGTATCCTTGACGAGAGTAGTTGTGATAGGGTCAAAATCACGTCAACCATCCTGGCTTATCCGAGATTCTGAGAATAAGGCAAGCTGGTAGGTGTCAGAATACGGCACCCAGTGACGACATGCTGCACAGCCCGTAATTCCAAATAGGCTGGAAGAAAGATGTAAGATGTCAATGTCGCTCCCTGTTGAACTTTCTCTATACTGTCGAATAGGAACTTGAAGATGTACATGCTGAGCGCTTCGCCTACACAGCAATTAAGCTGTGAGGCAAACGGATAAGTTCCCCGTTAGAAGACGGCATAAACGAACGGGTACCGAACTTCCTCGACTCAAATCCAAACACCCAGTTTTGCGAATTTGTCTAAACTTCTTGTGTCTTCTGCAGTATATCCACGTGCTCGGGCTTTTCAAGAACTTGAATGGCCACTAATATTTCTGCGTAGTCTCGAATACGTAATTCCTGTCTATAAGTGCGGAAGTTGACTTCTGTGCGAGGACTGGCTTCCTACCAGCAGGTTGTCTGGTGAGCAATGGCTACAGTCAAAGAAGATAGGTAGCTTGGCTGACCAGGAATATATGCCGTTGTCAGACAACCTATTTGCTTCAAAGATCCTTGGGGCATCCCTCGCATAGATCTCCAATACTTGAGACCTCCCCCGCGCCGGCCATGTTTTCCAGAACCAGAACAAAGCAACAAAAGCCAAAAATCATCCGGACGATGCGAGGCCATACTGGCTGTGTGCAAGGTATTGTGCACCTGCCCGGGGGACGACAAATCATCACATGTTCGTTGGACGGCTCACTGCGACTTTGGGACCTAGAGAGCGGGGCACAGATAGGCAGGAAATGGCAAGATAAGGGGGAGAAGCCAGCACCAGTGCACAAAATAGCATTATCTCCAAGTGGCCAGACTATTGTCAGCGGAAGTGGAGATGGGAAGTTGAAGTTGTGGGACGTCGAGACGGGAAAAGTCATCCAAAAATGGACGGGGCACACTAACATTGTGTCATCAGTGTGCTGGAGTGCAAATGGTGATCGAGTAGTGAGCGGATCATGGGACGGGATGGCAAAAGTGTGGGATGTGAAGACCAGAGAAGCAATCCTAGAAATCGAAACCGGGCATCAATATGGTTGCAGAGTGATTTACTCGCCCGATAACACACAAATTGCGTCGACAGGAGGATTCGACAAGACTCCCATGAAAATCTGGGATGCGAAGACGGGCAAGCTGTTCGCCGAACTCAGACACGACCCCAGGTGTGCATTGAGCTTGGCCTGGACGTCGGATGGAAAGATACTTGTCGCCGCGTCAAATGGCCCGATTAGGATATTCGACACAACTAAAAACTTGAAGCAGATTGCCACTCTAAAATGTCACCCCGCCGCCCATGCTATCGCCCTGTCTCGCAACAACCGCCTCCTTGCAAGTATATCATTTAACAACATAACGCAGTTGTGGAATCTCGACACAAACCTCCCAGTCGGACCACCCCTCCAGCACAAAAATGCGTTGGATCACCTAATTGAGTCCAGGACAGGCCCGGGTAGATCAGTGAGTTGCCCCCCAGCCTTCTCCCTTGATGGAAAAGTGCTAGTCACTGGTGGGTACAGCACAAATGTGTTTGCATGGGATGCCCACGCCATCCTCAAACAAGCTGGCCTTGAAGACATACTGTCCACTGATACCAATATCGTGAGTGCAATACATTTCCCACTCTCAGTGCTGACAGTGGCTGCTTATAGGAACCAGAAGACATACTCGAACAGAAGACATTTCAAAGTGAGCCAAGCATAGGTCGCACCCCCTGCTCCTCGCTCAGTGACAAGTCGTTTCTAGAGGTACATCGCGTATTTCTAAGCATTCTCATTCTTTATAACAACAATGTTGCAGGCTGATGCTACGCGATGCCACCACGAGTTTGGGAGTGTCGATGAACTCTCTTCACGGTTTTTTGATGGCATGGGAGTCAATGATGATGTGCGTCATCAGCATTTCTGTTCCTTGGTTCTTTTCCTGATCTGTGGTTTCAGTCGTCCTCAACGGGTGGTGCTCACCCTCATTCCTCTGCAAATGCAATCCTCGCTCGCCTGGCCTCGCTCCTCCACCATTTTCGACCCAACAGTGCTGAGCCAAACGAACCTTTGCAACCTCGAACGCTCTCAGGATTGCATCTACGCGTGCTCTTCGCTCGCCTGTCGCCGTTCATTCGCCGCTCTCTACCTGAACATGATGCACCAAACGAACTGCAGCAACCCTCCGCGCCTTCACGGTCACATCTACATGTCACCCTCGCTCGCCTATCCTCACTTTTCCACACAGAAGACACCGAACTTCATACCGTAACACGTTCGCGTTTACGTCCAAATGCCCTCATGGATCTCCTGTCCTCACACTTCCGCTCTCAACACCGCACCAACGAAGAATTTGATCTCTCGCAACGCGCAATGCGTACTCATGTTGTCGAAGTGGCTCCCATGCGGGACAGGGAGGTATGTATTTCTTCAGTATCAGCCTCCGGCGTCTGATGAGCCCTATGCAGGTATTGTTTGTTGCCGAGCAAGCGCAAGCAGTTCGTCCGCACCGTCAGTGTGCTGGTACTCCTCATTCACGCCCCATCCGATTGTTGGGTCACATCGGGCTTTTCCTCTGTTGTGTGTGCAATCATCAACATGTAGGCGACAGTGCACAACCGACACAACAGCAGCAAGGTCAATCGCAAGGTCCGGTCTAGACCCAAGTGTCGTCACTGCAGGCTACACCTGCCGCCCTCTCAATGTCTACGACACCTACTGTTTACGATATTCATACTAGTGCGCTAGTTGCAGCAACTGCGTAGCCACGGCACCCTTCCATTGCGGACTTGTTCCGTTCCTTTCTCTGCTGTGCCTCTCACCGGCATGCAGCAGATGGGCATTAACACTGTAGCATACGGACGCCTATCTCATCTGGTTATTTCACGATCTTTATCTTCTCTTTGTCCACGGCGTGTGTGTCTCCTCGATCTCGGTCTGATTTCCACGATGCTCTCTTGATCCGCAGTCAACTTATGCGGTGAACCTAGTTAGCAAGAGCCGGTCAGAGTTCCGCCGATCACAGTGGTAGGTTTGCCATTGATGTTCACATTCATGTTCAGGCCTTATGTTTCATTCCGTTTATGCGATACTACGGCATCACTGTCGCCCCAACTCCAAGTGAGTCTTATCACCTAATGATGTTCTTCACACGACGTCTGAGGACCCTTTCAGGTTTTGCCATCCCTGAGAGTCCATTGGTGTTGTTGTTGCTTCATCATTCTAACCTGAAAGCCGTTATTTGGACCACGTAAGTGAGACACCAGCCCCCTCCTCAACTATGTGCAAATAGCGAGTGGCCATTATACATGTATTCTGGCACGTTGCCTTTGTCGATATCCTCATTGCGTCAGCGATTCTGCTCGCTACTTTCCGTATTTGGTTTCCCAGGCAAGTTACAGTCCGCACCATCTGTCAGGTCTGAAATACTGACATATGATACTTAGAACGGACTTATTCACAACCAAGCTCATGTTGTATCAC